>JAPKLX010000232.1:66056-167707 GCA_026898415.1 Leonotis leonurus
GATTTTCGATACATAGCACTAGTAGGAAAATTTTACGGGCCATTACACCTTGGAAACCCTATTCTAGCCCAAGAGACTATATAAAGAGAAGAGAGAGAGGAAAGGGATGTGTATTACATGCTTAGCAGCCAGAAATCGGCGCCCTCTTAAGAGATGAATTCTCTTATTTTCTTGAAAATAATACAGTATTTCACGCTTTGTATTTTCATCTTCTCTTTACTTCTAGATTCGCCCACATGATATTCTAGAAGATAGTAAGCCCATAGAATAAAAGTTCCTAAGGTCGGATTGGAGGAGTTGAAGATTGTAGATCCAAACGGAGTGGATTGCGGATCGTTGCTAGTGATTCAAATCGCTTCTCTACAAGTGGAGGAGTTGCGTAGGAGGAGGTATAATTCTAGATTCCGCATTATTATATTCTCATATGTGTTAAGAATTAATTATTTGTATTGTTAATTAAAACTATGGATCCTGCAAATTTTGTGAGCCCCTCATACGGGTTCCATCACCTGTATCAAAAAGAATAATAGCAGGTATGTCAAGTAATTTTCCCATACCTGCCAAATTCCACTTATTCTTGTCTTACGGTTTCGGGTTTAATGCAAACGCCCGAGCATTCTGATTCTGTCTTGGTGGGAGTTGTTGTTGAGGTCGTCCTTGTAATGCCCGCGAAGGTTGAAGGTTCTGTTTGAATAAACCCTGGGACTGATTTGGCCTAGTCTGTAAGCCTTGTGGCTTTCCCATGCAGTTGTTAGCATAATGGCCTAGTCTGGCCACAGTTAAAACAGATTGTGTTGGGAAAGCATACACCTACGTGGTTCCGATTACACTTATGGCATAAAGGAAAACTTGATTTTCCTTTCAAATATACTCCTTGCCCTGGGACATTCTGTCGTCCCTGCCCTGCCATGAGGTAATTTGTTGACCTTGAGACGTGGCTCCATGCCATGGCCTTCTATCTCCCTGAAAATTTGGACAATTATTTCCTTGATTGAAATCCCTTTTGCATTTGCCCTTGTTGTTCTGAGAATAGATTTGGGATCTTGCTGGTGTTGTTGCGGTAGTCGGCGTCTTGCGCTCTTATGGCATTGCTACTTCAATATCTAGTGCACGATTCAGTGAGTCCGTATAAGATAGTCTTGTAAAAGTTGATTATAGTCAGTAATCGACATCTTTGCTTGCTTCAGATCATGGAATCCAGCCTCCTTCTTGATCTTGTATGCCCTCAAAATGTAATTCTCATACAATCCAGCCTTAAACTCCTCTCATGTATAGTTTTCAAGTCTCTCTGGTGTCAGAGCCCTCCTTCTGGCTTCCCACCAGAAATTTGTAGCTCTTAAAAGTTGGAATATGACTCAGGAGAGACGTTCTTGGTTTGTATAGTGCAGAAAGTTGAAAATTTGTTCCATCACTAGAACCCAGAGTTCAGCTTCCTCGGGTTTTCCATTACCATTGAATGTTGGAGGGTGTTGTTTCAGGAATAACTCCTAAATTTTTCTTCTCAGGGGTGGAGATGGAGGTGGGGTCAGAGTTCGTTCCTCTTCATAATCAAGCATCTCTACCAGTACCTCCTCTCTTTCCATTCCCTTTCCCCTTCAACTCCCTCTTCCTCTCCCCCTTCCCCTTCCCCTTCCTCGAGGCGGCATTCTGATTAGGTAACTGACATTAGTGAAGGATAAATGAAATGTGTAATATGATTAATCGATTACTACACCTCGAGTAAATGTACATAATCAAAATATCTTAAGAAACATAGAAAAAATGTAGATCAATAGAATTTATAAATAACTAATAGATCGGAAAATTCCCAACACAGTCTTGATATAGACCAATATGTATCATAATAAAAGATTGTCTCCACGAGGACTTTTGTACCAATATATACATCATCTAGTAACTAAAGTTAATCTTGCATATGTGCAAAAAGTGGTACTAAGCATATGCTTGACTAACATCGACTACATCAAAAGGTTAACTTACTATGAACACTAGGTTGAGATGTTTCTCATATGGAACACATGATTCTCATTAACGTTAGTCAAAAGAACAGAATGACTAAATCTATACTATGGTCTAATATTCGTAATATAGGCTACAAAAACTGCCTATCTATGCATCAAGCACTACTGCTACTACTACTTCTTTCTCGAACAGATCTAACATGTACTGTCGCTAGTCGTCTCTCCATCAATCAAATCCTCCTCCCGGAGATCCTCATCGTGATCCTCCTCATCATTTACTCCATCCTCAGCCTGCACATGTGTCACTCCCGGAGCGGGGATAAAGTCACGTACGTACCTAACTAGCCCCTCCACCAGCTAAATAAAGTTGCTCACCACCACAGGCTCTAGTGGCCTAATCATCCCCACTGGTGACATCGGAAGACACGGAACCTCCTGATCCCCAAACTGTGCAGTGTGAGATCTCTCTCCAATGACCATGGTACTAGCACCTCGACATCGTTGTTCACTAGTAGGTGTGGGTAACTAGAACATCGACGTCTTCTACTTTCCACGTTGAGAATCAAGGTCGATAAACGGCGAAAGTGAGTACGCTATCTCTGTGGGTCCGTGAGGGCAAGTCTGGTACCGCTGGGTAGCGAAATTTTGTCCTAGAGGCGGAACGTGGTGCAAGGTGAACTGACGGCTAATCAAAAGTATAAACTCAAGTACATGTCCCACCAGCTCATGAGAATCACTCAAATGATACAAGTACAGATAGTGGGACTCCCTAGCCCAGTCCTGCCACTGCTCCGGCAGTACCTCAAGCAGTGTGAGGATACCCTCATGATGTGTCACTCATGGGCATGCCTCACGCCAAAGTCTCATGTATCGAGCTAAGAACTCCCTGAGATCCTCCCCCTCTGACATCTTACATGCCCGAAAAACCTCCAATTGACGAGTCTGCAGGCTAACAGTACTCTTCCACATTGTATGCAAGAATATCGTCATCTACAATAGTAAAACGAAATCGTAAAAATCTGTATCGAGAAGTAAAATACATAAGGGTAGAATCACTAAAGTTCCACTATAGAAATAAAACTGTGAAAGCTCTATAGGCATAAGTTTCTAAAATTCTTCAATATGACGTGTTGAATCTATCATAATAATCATTTAAATTTGAGGTCTGATGAAGTGGTATTTTTTTACTTATTAGATTAACATGTGACTCATTATGAACCTAAGTTGAAAGAGTTCAAACGATATTTTGAAATTGGCAGAGTTATTCAAGATTCTTTGGTAAGATGGAGATATTATTATTTTTGAAGTTTCGCGTCGACAACCAAAGTCTAAACTGCATTAAGGGTTGACCTTTAATTTCATTCGAATGTATCACGCAAAATGCGTGACAAGACACCACGAAATTTTTCATGCCTTGGAAATTATGAAAACTTTATATGCATAAGAAATTATCGTTATTTGATTCGAATGCTTTTGAAAATTACGAATTTGAATACATCAAACAGATTAAACTATTGTGAAAATCTCATACCTCATTCAAATGTTGAGCGGGGTATGGTGTCGTGCTGAGAGTTGTTGTCTAACTTTAACTTAGTCTAGTAATTCAAACTAGACTATACACGAAGAAACAACAACTTGGAACAAATATGTTGTTAGAATATCAACCTGTGATATTCTTATAATAAATCCTTAGTAGTAAGAGCGAAGAAAACCAAATGCTCTGATACGACTCTGTCACGACCCCACTTAACTGAAGGACGGATCCATAGAATGTGACTTGGTGGTGAAATAATGAAACAATTAAGAAGGATAAATTCACAAACAACTCTAGAATTAGAGATATAATCGATTACAATAGTTCAGAAATAGCTTCGAATAAGAGTCAATAGCCTCAATGCTCAAATAGAACATTATACTGATAGAAGTTCCCGAAGGTTCAAAGTATGGAATACATAATTCAAGTACAAAAATCCATCAAAAAGGTTCTAGATTTACAATCCAGAACATTTAGGAAAAACAATAAAAGTTTGCAGCGGAATAACAAAAGCAATTAATACACATATGAAGATATGTATTAACCCCTTACTACTTAACAAAAAGTAACGTCAACTCAACACTTCAACCATCGCCCTTGCTCAACCTGCAAGTTTTTGGAAATACAAGCAGGGCTAAGTACTTGATGTACTTTGTGGGTTATGTCGAAAATAAACAGTTGTTGATCATGCATTATCATAGTATAACACAAGTATCTTGAAATAACATGCGAATACTAAATATTCATTTGATTTTACCAAAAAATTGGAGTGATCGCTCACTTTTCAACATGTCTCATTCATATCTGTAACCGATGATGATGAGCAATATTTTCGCTCCCCCAGACATAATCAATGATAACAACACTATGAGCAAATTTACTAATTCCCCAGACGTTAAAAATGGTAACAACGCTAGTGAGCAATGGTTCCACTCCCCTAGACATTGACCAATGGGTGCCATCGGATCGGTCAATACTGACACACAGTCCTATGTGGACCTGTCTGTAACGACTCACGATCACACTCCTCATGTGTACACTAACCTTGACCAACACATGGCTCAAGATCCGATCGTTATTCACAAGTTGACCAGTTCGCAAATATCGCTCAACACATATAGGAATCACACACAATACACAAATAATTTTATGCATGACAATCATTTCACATTTTCTTTAAACATGTTTTATTACAACTAAAGTATTGATTGTTGTAAACCCACCTGAGACACCAGTATTAGTTGACAAGTCTTGTTCTCCTTCTCATTCCTTAGTTGTCACCTCCTCCATGGACCTTCAGGTAACGAGTTACATTTAGAATCGTTCGAGTTCTTCGAATATCTTAATTGACTCGAGACATAATGATTTTATAGGTTCTAGGGTTTCATATCCATTCTACTAAATCACAGTGAAGCTTAGGTTTTAGGGTTTCATATAATTGAGATAATTAAATCCGACATAAATATCCGAAATTTTAGATAAGTTCACATAATTGGAGACCTAGAAAAGATTCATGCTTCAATTTGAATTTATTAAGATTCACTAAAGTAATTAAGTAATATAATTATTTACTAATAAATTAATTACAATTAACTTATAATAAATAAGATTTAAAATAAATTAAATAATAATTAATCCCAATAATTATATTAATAAAGATTGCACATTTTAATAATTAATTACTCTTAATTAATTATTATTTATCAACATTTTAAAATTTTACTAAATAATTAATCTTCTAATAATTATTGGTTAATCAAGTTCACTAATTTAATTAATGCAATTAATTCAAATTAATCAAGGTCAAAAATTTAATTAGGCCCCAAAGACATAATTAATTATTAGTAATCAATTAAATTAGTTCAAACAACTTAATCTACAAAGCCCACAATCCTTTTCTTCCAAATCAAGTATTTTGTATTGGGCTTGGTCCTATTAAATCTTCATTCATCTCAGTCCACATCAATTAATTTATTTGACATCCCGGCCCATCCATTCGACCTGGCCCCTATCATTTCTAATATTCAAATTCTAATTAAATATTATAAACCTCAATTAATAACTTAAAAGTATTATTAATATAAATAAAATAAAATCAAAAGTAAAGCCCCCACCCCATTTACGTGAACAAACAACTCCCCTCCCCTCCCCCTGCTTCTTTTTTTTCGCATACCCAAACCCAAATATGCAACAGCTTCTTTCGCCGCCTTCTTCATCTTCACCGGCGAAATCGCCATCGCCATGGTAGCTCCCCTCAAATCTTCCTCTCTCTCCATTGTTCTATCTCTCCCTCTTCCTAATTTATTGTCCAAAATGAATTGATCAAAACAAATCCCATTTCTTTGCCGAATTTGTTTTTCCGGCAACTCTTTCCGACCAATAGTTGGAGGGATTCGACTCCATTCGTCTCAAATCGAATAAAGAAAAAGGATTTAGGGGAAAATCCCCAAATTTTAAGTCATCTTCTTCCTCGGTTCTTTTTCTCTCTCGTTCGTGGTTGTTTCGGCGAGCTACCGTCCACTGGAGTCTCCTGCTTCCCATGTATCTCGTTACCAACGCTGCACCAGCCTGCTCCCACCCCCGCCCCCCGCCCCCCGTCCCGTGTGCCTCTGCCTCATCTCCAGTCTTGTCTCCACGATCGAGTTGTCTTCGGCAAAGAACAACTATTTTATTTTCTCTTATTTCCATTGTTTAAAGAAGATTAGTTCTGTAATGTCGCACTATTCTACTAATAGTTATTATGTATTGAAAATCGGGATAAGAAAATTTCGTTATAAAAGTTTAAAATATAAGGTTATTCAAGAAGACGAAACTAATTAATTCTTGAGATGCATTCTCGATAATTAATTCGATTAATAACTATATATATATTAATTAGAACTTATGCAATTTCAGATTAATAAAGATTAATGTTTGCAAAACAAAGATAATTATTTAAGAACTTGATTATATCTCAATTAGATAATAATTATATATATATACCTCTAGAAGTTTATATATATATATATATATATATATATATATATAACTAATTAGGAATATCTTAAATATTTAATTACCAAGGAGAACTATATATTATCTTGTCTTGAATAAAAGGGAATATAGAAGAGGATTATTTATTTAGATAAAAATAATAATAATAATAATAATAATAATAATAATAATAATAATAAACAATACCTAAATATGTATATATATATATATATGGTATGAATCCTGCACATTCTATATATTTTAACACCCGTAAAGAAGGGTGTTGATGTGTCACATAATACAATAAGATATCCATCCTACACAAAATTAATAAATAGACATGCAACCTATAGAGATACATTGAAGGATTGGAAGAAGATAAAGGGAAAACAAATTTGTCAAAGTAGATTTTTACAAGATTTGCATAATTACAAATCTGAAAATTGAATACATCTATTAAACCCAAACTGAGGGAATAGACTACAACTCTTGACAAGAGAAACAATAAATAAACCAGTGTTGGAGAAGCCTTCCTCGATAGAAGAGAGAAGCAAAAAGCAACTATACTCTTCTCACCTTTACGTAGCTGCACTCTTTTCCCTAAACATAAATCTATGCACATTTGATATGCCCCAAAGGTCAATATTGCAGCAGAATGTGTAAGTTATAGACTTATGCTAAGGAAGTAGATATAGGTAGGGGTGAAGACTTTAAGAATTTAAAACTCAAGTGTCTTCAAGAAACCTCAACAACATATGCATACTATATTTATATACATAGAGAATACCACAAAACCACACTTCTAAAACTTAGCAAAATAGTTCCACTCCAAATTAGAGCACGTTCAGAGGAGTTCTGCCAAGTTTCATTCCACCGAAGAAGCACAGAAACCATTTCAATTACAGGAGTTTAAGGTATATTCACAATTTATACTTTAAGCTTTACTCTTTTAGAACTTAGTTCAAAGACTTCTCCTACTTTAATCTATACTTCAGAAACTCTAAAACTAAACTTAGAATAATTATAGACTCTATCCTCCACAAAACTTTAGAACTCAGAATGTAAAATTTAAAAGCTTTTAAATGTTTCAGTTCAGAGTTAGCAGGCCTAGAACTTAGAAGACTGAGAAGTTTGTTTAGATTCTAAATAGTTTAGAAAACAAGTCACAGATTTCAGAGCCTAGACATACGTTTTCAGATTTCACAACATAGGTATAAACATATACATATATCTATGTTACAGAAACTGAAATTTGAGAAATAATACGCTTCTTATCTCCACCTCCTCTTTAGAACTAAGACATGTTAGAAACAAAGAACATGTAATACTCCATAAAAATCTTCAAAACCTTCTAAGTTTTCTTTAGTTTAAGGTTTGCAAACTTTAAACATATAAGATACGAATGATACCAAAGCTTTAGATTTAAATCATATTCATACATCACTCAGAATATCGAAACATACATTATATTAATATTTTCAGATTTCAGAACATAACACATTTATAATTTCAGAATGAGAAACCAACTCACAAGTTGTGAACATTCAGTAATAAATTATAAAACTACCTCAATTCAGGTTATAATCGGCCTTCAGAACCACTTCTATTAGGCGAACCAGAACCAAAAAAACTCCAAATCTCTCCCTCGGTCAGAAAAAGAGTAACCCGAGATCAGTACAAGAATTTAAAACCAAGAGCTTAAAATTTAAATTTTAGAACCATTTGAGAGAAAAATAAAGAGCTCTATCCAGAATAGAACAATTCAGAGGAATAAACAAGACTAAAAAATTATTCTAACTAATACCCCATCACAATTTCATTCAGTTAACAAAAACATAGAACCATAAGAAATCATGTTAGCAAAACATTTATACATATTCTTACATCTTCAGAATTTCAGAACATAGAACCTATACTTATACCTTCAGATTCAGAATAGAGATATATGTAGATATATCTATTATCATTTCAGAACAATTCCTACACCATTTATAGACTTTAGAACATAGAGCTATATTTAAATATTTAGATTCAGAACATGGACATACTTTTAGAAATTTGGTCTCAGATTTAGAAACCTAACTCAGAGCCTATAAAATTTCAGAAATAAAACAATGAAGACTTAGATTCAGAAATTTCAATCTAAAATAGAACTGAAATAAGACAACAATTTTACTTAATAATTAGCAAGCTCACAGATTACAGACCACAATCTCATCCTCAAGAAACCATTAAAATATCAATAATGAAAACAAAACAGATTGCAAATTAAAACTAGCTTTATCCAAAAGCTCATAACCAATTCCAGAATTTATAAGTCATCCACACAGAGATGAGAACATGCATAATACAAAATCTGAAAATATAAGAAAGGAAATAGAATTAGGGGTTTGCCTGGGAGGAGCCGATGACTGCAGTCTAGAGGAGCTCCGAGAGAGCGAGGAGCAAACAAGAAAGGGGAGATGCGAGAGAGATCTGGCTGACGACGGTGGCGAGACAGCGAGAGGAAGGAGAGGAAGGAGAGAGAATAGAGCAGCGACGAGGAATGGCGAGGGAGATGAAGAGAAATTGTGTTGTTTGTGATGGGAGAGGAGGAATGAGTGTGAACGGCTGATGAATGTGTTGTAGCTAGGGTTTGGATAGTCTTAAGTGTTGAATGAACACAAATACCCAGGAACACGAACAAGAACGCAACCCAGAAATGTTGATGCGACGCGCGAGTAACACAACACACACTAAAGAAAAATTGACACGAACGATTTACGTGGTTCAGATCAGTGTGATCCTACATCCACGGAGGCAAAAGAACTCAGTATTATTACTATCAAGAAGATTACAAGAATCACAAGAATGTATGGTGTATCACTCCCCAAGAAAGAAACTCTCAATCTCTCTATTGTGACTACCCACACTCTTTCTTGCTTCTCACTAGATTAGTTGTTTACCCAACTCTCTAACTCTCTTCTTCTAAGTTTCTCACACTCTCGCTGAAATACAACATTGGAAATGGATACATATACAACACAGAATAACTCCCTCCATGGCAGTTACATGAGCTGCTAACAAACTTATAACTGCTAGTGTGCAGCCAACATGGGTATAACACCAGTATATGTATCGTGTATCCACCCTTATATCTCAACAAATCTCCACCTTGGATACATGATAGCCATAACTCCAAGATCAGTGATGCCTCATCACCCACATCTCCCCTTCAAGCGTTGCATTTCCAACTCAAATCAATGTAGAACAATGCCAACAAGTTCACAGCAATACTTGAACTTATCAACAGGAATAGCCTTTGTCAACATGTCTGCAGCATTATCTTTCGTTGATACTTTCTCCATCTTCACAACTCCTTTCTCCACCAGATTTCTAATAAAATGGTATCTCACATCAATATGCTTGGATCTTTCGTGGAATACCTGATGTTTTGTCAAGTGCAATGCACTTTGGCTATCACATTTAATTACCACTACATCTTGACATACTCCAAAATCCTTGAGCATTCCTCTCAGCCAAACACTCTCCTTCACAGCCTCAGTTATAGCCATGTATTCGGCCTCGGTAGTAGATAATGCCACCACACTTTGTAGTGTAGACTTCCAACTTACTGCACAACCATACAAGGTGAACACATATCCCGTTAGTGATCTCCTATTATCCACGTTTGCAGCGTAGACAGAGTCAACAAACCCCATCAATGGATCAATGGTATGGTCTGTATGTTTTTCAAACATTGAGACCATGACCTGCCGATCCCTTTAGAAATCTCAGCAGCCATTTCAAGGCTTGCCAATGCTGACTCCCAGGTTTTGCCATGAACCTACTCACCATACTTAGAGCATGAGCTATATCAGGCCGTGTGCATATCATCACATACATCACACTTCCAACTATGTTTGCATATGGAATCAGGTTCATCTCCTCCTTTTCATTGTATGTTACAGGCCTTTGTTTTGTTGACAGCTTAAAGTGTTGTGCCAACGGAACAGAAACAACTTTAGACTCCAACATCTTGAACTTCTTCAATATTTTCATAATGTAATCATGTTGTAACAGCCACAACTTTCCTTCCTTTCTGTCCCTGATTATATCCATGCCCAACATTCTTCTTGCACTACCAAGATCCTTCATCTCAAAACTGATTCTGAGATCCTTCTTTAGAGATTCAATTTCTGAAATCCTTGGACTTGCTATGAGCATGTCATCCACATAGATCAACAAGTAAGCTATTGCCTTCCCACTCACCTTCTTTATGTAAACACAATAATCATATAAAGACTTTCAGAAGCCTATTCTTGCCATGTGATCATCAAATGTCTTGTACCATTGTCTTGAGCTTTGTTTCAACCTATAGAGTGACTTCTTTAAGAGGCAAACTTTATCTTCATCTTCCTTTTTGATGAAACCCTCAGGTTGCATCATGAAGATTGTTTCCTCTAACTCCCCATGTAAGAATGTTGTCTTAACATCCAACTGTTGCAGCTCCAAGTTATTTTTCACAACTATAGCAAGTAACATACGGATTGAACAATGTTTTACAACAGGTGAAAACACCTCATTGAAGTCTATTCCCTCCTCTTGAGTAAAACCTCTAGCCACAAGTCTAGCCTTGAACCTTATCCGGTTCTTGTCAGTCACCTCCACCTTCTTCTTGTAAATCCATTTGCAAGATATAGGTTTTTGATCCCTTGGTTTCTTAACCAATATCCATGTACCATTCTTCTTCAAAGAATCCATCTCTTCCACCATGGCCTTTTGCCAATCATCTCTTTCTGAGCATGTAATTGCCTCTTTGTATGATCCAGGCTCATGATATTCCAGATCCTCAGCAACATTCAGTGCATAATATATCATGTCAGCTTGCCCAAATCTCGCAGGTGGTCTGATGTTGTTCCTCCTTGTCCTGTCCCTGGCTAGTTGATAGCCCTCAAGAACATCTTCTGGATCATGTTCTGTAACAACATCTGCAACATCATCTGCGTTCTCCACCTCAGCTTCTTGATCACTTTCTGCCTCTGAGATGTTTTCACCCAACTTCACTTGGACGGATGTTCTGCCCACATCCCTCTTCTGTGTGACAGTTTTCCTTTCTTCCATCAGTAGATAGGGCATTTCATCTTCCTTGAAGACCACATCTCTACTAATAATCACCCTTTGATTACCAACTTCAGTGCACCATAGCCTATATCCCTTTACACCTCTTGGATATCCCAGCATGATACAGTTTAGTGCCCTTGGATCAAGCTTGTCTTGTTTTATGTGAACATATGCTCTAGAACCGAAGATTCTCAAATGTGAGTAATCTCCTCTCTTCCCATACCACATCTCATCCGGAGTTTTGAATCCAATTGTTGAAGATGGACTCTTATTGATGAGATATGCAGCTGTCATAGTTGCTTCACCCCAAAAAATCTTTGGAATACCGGAAGTAAACCTCATGCATCTCACCCTTTCCAATATGGTTCGGTTCATCCTTTCAGCCGTGCCATTCTGCTGTGGATTCCCAGGGGCAGTCTTATGTCTTTTGATCCCTTTCACCTTGCAGAAATTCTGAAATTCCCCGGACAAATACTCCAAACCATTGTCTGTTCTAAGGCACTTCAAGCTTGTGTTCTTCTCACATTCCACCTCACAGCACCACTCCTTGAACTTTGATAGAGCATCTGATTTGTTCTTCCACAAATAAATCCACAACTTTCTGGAGTAATCATCAATGATGGATATGAAATATCTCCCACCTCCTTGTGTTGCAACTCTTGCAGGTCCCCACAAGTCAGAGTGTGCATAGTCTAGAGGTGCTAGAGAAGTGTGCTTCCCTGTTGGGTATGACTGCTTTGTACTCTTGCCCAGCACACATTGCTCGCACATGTCCAGATGTTGTGCAGCATCTCCCTTCAACACGTGTTGTTTCATTAATTCCTTCAAACCTTTCTCACTAATGTGAGCCAGCCTTTTGTGCCACAGTACAATATCATCTGCATTTACAACATTAGAACTACCCAACAAAGTTTCACCAATTAGATAATAAAGACTATGTTTCCTAATCCCCTTCATCAATACCTTTGAACCCTTCATAACATGCATTTCACCATTTTCAGATTTAAATACAAAACCTTTAGCTTCTAACATGCCAAGAGATATGAGATTTCTCTTTAAGTCAGGTATGTATCTAACGTCTGTAAGAGTTCTAACAACACCATCATGCATTTTAAACCTTATAGATCATATTCCCCGAACCTTACATACCTGGTCGTTTCCAAGTAGGACAGACCCTTGGTCGATGTGCTGCAGGATGTGGAACCAATCTGCATTTGGACACATGTGGAAGCTACATCCCGAGTCCATAATTCATGCGTTTTCAATCGATCCCTCCACAACGTTCATGAGTTCTCCCAACTCACATTCACCATCAACCTCTCCAAGGCCTTGCTTCTCATTCCCCTCGGATTGCTTCTTCTTCCAAGAATAACAATCCTTCTTGAGATGTCCCGATTTCTTGCAATAATGGCACTTCCTTGTTTCTCTATTCATCTCAGCCTCTTTGCCTTTGTTATGGCTGAATTTCTTAGCTTCATTGCCATGTTTCTTGCTCTTCTTCCTCTTGAACCTTTCGATGTTCAACTTTCCGCGGTTGTTCCTTGTTTCACCTCATTTTGCTTTTGTAATTCTTTCGATTTCAGAGCATGGAACACCTCTTCCAAAGTAATTGAATTCTCCCTCCCATACAACATAGCATCCTTCAGATGTTCGAAGGACATCGACAGGGCATTAAGCAACAAGATAGCTTTGTCCTCATCTTCAAGCTTAACATCAATATCTTCTAAATCATCTAGAGCTTTGTTGAAGTCATCTAGCTGATCGGAAAGGCATTTTTCTTCCACGATCTTTTAGGAATACAGTTTCTGCTTCATGTAAAGTCTATTTGCCAAAGACTTTGTCATGTATAGAAATTCTAACCTCTTCCAAACACCCGCAGCCGTGCTTTCCCTTTGCACTTCACGAAGAACTTTATCCCCAAGGCATAGGATAATGGCACTATGAGCCTTCTCTTTGATTCTTTCTTTCTCCTCCTTCTCCGCAGCAATCTTGGCAAGATCTTTCTCATCCTTTGCGCTGGATTCATGGATTGCATCCGGATTCAATGCATCGAATAAACCTTGTTGAATGAGTAGTGCTCGCATCTTCAATCGCCACAATCCAAAATCGTTCTTCCCCGTGAACTTCTCCGCATCAAACCTTGCTGCCATCATGTTCTTTAACCTCGCTTCCCACAGACGGCGCCAATTTGTTGAATGAACACAAATACCCAGGAACATATTGGGCTAAGATTTAATTCTTAGTATGGGCCGTAGAGAATTATTAAACGGGCTTAGATATAATAGATCATAATGGGCTAAGATTTAATTCTTAGCAAATTTTCATCTCTTGGGCTAGATTATTAATTAAATTAATTGGGTACTTAATATCTAAATTGAGCATGAATAATTAGATTAATTGAGATGTTTAAGTTATGTAGTTAATAGGTGTTATTTCTTTTTTAAAACTTAATAAATTCCTAAAGAATGTTAATTAAAATTAATATTATCCTATAAGTTTTAATTAGCATTTTAGCTTGGGATTAAATTATTTCAAGTAAATTATCTTAAATAATTATAGTACCCATTATTAAATTAATTGGGTAAAACAAATAAAAATATTAAGGATTTAATAAATCAAAGATTGATTTAAAATCCTACGAAAATAGTTATAGAAATCTCTAAGTACTCGAATATTAGTCGAGTAAGAAATTAAAATAATTAATTAAATAATAGAATAATATTTCATTTTATTTAGATGAAATAAATTATATACTCACGATGAGTATCTTTTCCTAATTACGATTAAGGTTAAGCGAAGGGAAAGCACTAGACGGTAAAGATTCAGATCCTATTAAGCAAGGAAGCGATTTAGGTAGACTTTCTTATACAACTAAAATTATGTGTGTTGTATCAGTTACTATTTCGTTTCAAAAGATTTTGAATTGAAATTATGTGAAGTATTGTCTTGCCAAAACTATTTATATTTGTGTATGATACATATCTGCTTGAACTATTATAATCGAATTCGGGTCCTAGAGAATTGTTATATTTCTCGGACTAGTGTACACCACGACCGTGAGTCATCTAAGCGGGTTGGCCGGTCAAGTGTCCGTGGAAGGTGGCCACCTTCCCGACATACAGAATTACAGATATGATTGATTACTCCAAAACTTAGACTGCGCAGTCGAATTTTAAGAATCATAAAAGAATTTAGTAAACATAAGCTTCTTTATAGATAAAATCCATATGTCTCACTGTATTATGGCAATGACAATTATATTAGTATGAATGCGATTGCGGCATGTGTCTACTGAGTACTTTTTTACTCAGCCCTGCATGTATTTATAAATGTGCAGGTTGAGCTGTGATGTCAAAGAGGAGTGCTCAGCGATGGTTTTTGTCGAACTCAATTAGTAGTAACTCTTGGGGGTTTACATGTCTTCATACATGTAAACTTAGAAATTGATCCAATTTCCGCTGGAAACACTCATTTCAGTATTTCTAGATGTTATAATCAATGACGTATGTATTTTGGTATCTGTTACTTAGTACCGAATTTCGTATATGAATCCTTATTTATTGAAGCACTTTACATATTTTCACCTTCGAGTTAATACCCATTTCCTTATCCATTTCTATATTTTATCCCTGAGTCACGGTTATACTCATCGTTACTATACTTAGTGAAGGTGGGTCGTGACAAGTTCTGAGTTTTATGTTTTGGTCTGGGAGTTGATTATTGAATAAGGTTTACTTTTGATTCTTTGGTTAAAGAATCCTCATTACAAATTATTGAATGGTAATTTTGGTTTACTGTTTTCTTAATTACTAGTTTTCTTTTTTTAAGAAAAATTATCAACCTGTGAAAGAACTATTTGATGTATTGTGAAGTTGCAGTTTTTATTTCAAACCGTAAAAGCTCAATTTTCATTTGAGAAAGCATGTTATAGTCTATGTTCAAGACTTAGGCAGAAGTAGTAAAGAAACTCTAATAGATGAAACTTACTTAATGTAACCTACTTGAAGGTGAAATGAGAATATAAGATGAATGGTTTGATGCTTGGTTGACTACCTTTGTCTAGCTCTCTCTCTCTCTCTCTTGTTTCTTCTTTGCAGCACACACAGAAAATGTTATAGATATTTAAGAAAGGTTGCATATGGATTGAAACATGGTGATGTCGATACATCCTTACGAGTGGTTGTGTGTGACAGGGGAAACTAAAGGTTGTGTGTGTCAGGGGAAAAACACACATAATAGATGACGTGAGAAGCATGGGCTGCGGCATTCCTTTATTTATTTTTCAAAATATTTTGTTTTTGAAATTATCTTTAATTTCAATGTTTAATCTTTATAAGATGTATTATTAATTGTGATATAAATTTTTATTGAGTTATTTTTGCATACTTGGATCCTTAATAGCATAAATGATGCCTTTAAATTTTATTGGGCTTTCTATTTTATCATCTTGGGATTTTATTAATCCAATTGTGTCAAATAATTAATTAGGGGATTTGCTATACATTATACTTTTAGCCAATAGCATGTAATAATCATACTCAATTTGTTATTTGAATATTTCAACATTCTACAATAACATTTAATTAGAGATTTAATAGTACATCACAAATAGACGTTTAATTCGTTGAGTAATTATCGTATTTGAAGCTCAACAATGAAATTTTAAATTTCCTACGGTTATGATACTCTATGTAATATTAAAACTCGATGATTCTTTTGAATTAAAGTATGGGATAGGACAATACGGTTAGGGTACACGGCTAGAATACACAAAGTTGAATCGTCATTTTCCTGCAAAAGTGATGACATGCTTGACTAGCCGAAATTATTGAATAAGGTAAGAAATTTTCAGTGATAGACATGACGATTACCGTTTTAAATTTGCAAATGCAACGACACACTTAAAACTTGTATAAATTTTTATCTAATTTCATTTTTATATTATACCTATATATAAATAATTATTGTATAATTGCATTGATTACCACTCTGTTTTGAGCCTATTTTACTTCCTAATTTTATAAGGTTATGTCTCTCTTTTTATTTGGTATATTTTTGTTGAAAATTATTAAATATGAAAGTAATAATTAAATAACATTTAAGCAAATTTTATTTTTATATTCTAATATATTTTCTAATATTGAATAATTATATTTACAACAATACATTATAATCATTAAGGAAATAAACAAACAAGTATTAAACATTAAATGCTTCTATCACAAAATATATTTTTTCTCTATCTTATATGTTATATAAAAGCACCCTTTTATAATTATATATCTAGCTTTGTTTTTTGCATAATATAAATATATAATAATATTTAAAAAGATTAAGTAAATTGAATGATCTGAAGGGTAACTATGAAGATTCATGTGTAAAATTGTCTATCTCTTGCCCAGTTGTGCATATGATAGTTTGTAAGACAGGTTGCACACAATAACGCACTCACACAAAGAACACAACAATTGGTAACCCATTTCGATGCAACCACCTACGTCGGGGGCTTTGCCCAATATAAGGATCAATCCACTATCAAGAACCTCGAATTACAAAGGAATATTACTCTCTAAGGACTACTCATGCCTTAAGAACCCTCTTCACTCACCAACGCTCTTCTCAAGTGTATTGAAACTAATCTCTGTCTAGATTAGCCAACCCTAGAACCCGCAAGCCCCTAGGATTATCCCTTTGAGTTTATAGATTACTCAATTACAAATATCACACGCTCCAACTCTCTAACACACTCAATATTTAAGGTAAAACACAACTACAAACGTATGTATGTAGGATTACAATAACAAAGAGCTAAACAATAAAAAGCTCCGACTCTTCACTCAATATGCTATCATAATATATCTCTAGAGTGGGTGAACGTTTCGAACAATAGCGCCAAGCTTATATAGGGTGTCATCGAACCTTAGCGTTGTCCACCTGCCTTGTATGTGAATTTCCTTATGTAGAAGATCTTACAAGATATCTATGATATATTTCTTCAATCTTGGAAGGGAATAAATCTCGAAATATCTCTTTTAGACGTCACAAGCATATTTCCTTCCGTCCATAATGCACAACAAGGAAATTACCATAAATAGAAGATTCTGGTACAACTGTCATATTCGAATCGAAGAGGGACAGATCTTGCTTTAGATAACTGAAACTGTAACACCCGAGTATTTTATACCTGGCTTATAGGTGTTTAAAAATCCCAAGAATAAATTTCTGGATTAGAAACTTTATTTTGAAGCTTGCTGCCAATTTTCAGCGAAAACGGAGACCAAATCTCCGCTCTTTCGAGAAACGGCTTATATTTTTATAACGGGTAGCAAGAGCAAATACGGGATTCATTCGAATGCCCAGATTTGAAGTCCGAGCCAAGATATGGACATAGCGCGATAATTTACATACACTTTTATCGCGATACGGACCATACGTGAAATTTCTATTTTCGCCGTCATTGAATAGTAAAACCGAGAACTCGAGAAATCGAGAAAACTCCTATTTATCGATTTTGATAGCACGAGTAATGAGAAAATTCTCGAGAAGTTTAATAAAATAGATTTTAGAAGAAACGGAGTTTTAAATAGATATTTATCAAGAAATCAAGAAACAAGAATTTTCTCGATTTACGTGCAATTCGATCGGGCCAAACCCCGACTTTAGTTCACGAGAGACGAAGATGTTTTAATGAGTAAGAAAGACGAGTGTGTTGATTCCCGTTTCAACCGAGATAGATAAATTACAAAGAATCGGATCGAAAATATCTAAAACGCAAAAAGACGATTTTGCTCCGGATACTTTAGATATTTTGGGTGGGCAACTTGTGGCCTATAAAAGACCACAAAGTCACCCCCCATTCTTCATTATTCACGTGAGCAAGAAGGAGGAAAAGGCTAAGGAGTTTTGCTCCGATTCTCGTCCCGTTCGTCTCATTTTTTTCCGATTTCTTCGAAATCTAATCCGATAGAAAGGTAGCCCTCGATCTTATCTACGTTTCTACGGTTTTATTTTCATATTTTGAGCATGATAAAAATATGAAATAGGGGCTAAACTCTTTTCGATTTTATCGAGTCGAGCCAGAATCGAGAAATGTCAAGAATTAATGTTGCTCGTATGAGTTAGATAAACATGTGTTTTAAGTTTCAATGAAATCTAAGCATGTTAGGTTTTGAGAAGTTAATTTGAGCTCGTCGTTTTATATGTTTTCGATTTTTCTCGGATGAATCGAATTGACGAACATGTATGTAGGTTATATACGAGTATTATGTGAATTTACGAAAATTAATCGTGCATGTTTAAAAAAAAAGAGAAAGGGGCGACAGTTTCTGCCCGGGTTTTTTTTCGTCGTTTTACGTACAGAATGAGTAGAATTTTTAACATAATAAAATACTAGATCGAGTTAGGAGTAATCTCCAACTTGAATCACCCCGTTTCGTTGTGTTTTCGATTTGTTATGAATTTTTCAAAATGGTTGCGCAAACTGCCAATTCCAGCGAAAATCTGAAAATTTATCTAACTTTGAAAATTCGTGAAAAATAGAGTAAAATAATTTTATGTGCTTTGTCTTCGGATTATAAAACTTTACGATGTTATGGTCACTTTAAAGTTTGATTCGATACAATTGGAATTATTTCCAATTTATTATGATTTTTCAAAGTCAACTGCTCATTTGTCTTGAACATGTGTTGAGCATGTTGTGAATTTATCAGATTTTTTCCGTCAAGTGTGCAAAAAAATTGAAAATAAGCTTAGTGATTACATGGTTATAATCATTGTTGCGTTTTGTTTCATTTGTATGAGCTATTAATGTGGCCCACAAGGGATCGAAAAGAGGTTGATTTACCCACAAGGGGTAGGCCCATGAGGGGTCGGGTCCACAAGGGATTGAGGATAGTCTTATTTAATCAGCTAAGCTAAAGAGGTTCATTACGTTATAGTGTATTAAAGTTTCATGATATTCAAAGATGTTTTGATATTAGACGAGCATGAGTGCCGAGAAATGATCAAACATGAAGTTATGTGTTTAATCAAAGTTAAAACATGGTTTGATTAGAAATCATCGAAAGACCCTCCTAGAATCTAAATCCAAAACTCGAGCAATAGTCGAGTTAAAAGATCCGAGAATAATTCTCAAATAACAAAGGATAATAATTCCTTACACTTAGATAATATAATTAGATGCACTCGAAAATGTTATCTCACTTGAAATTTATTTAAAGGGTACGACGAAAGGTCAGGATCGCAGTTCGAGAACGAAGCAGTCGTCAGTCAAGACGATCCAAGTAGGCTTTCTTATACTAAAAGAAAATATGCGTGTTTATCCGCATTTATGTTATTTCTTTTCAAATAGCTTTTGAATTGAAATTGATATTTCAAGTATTGTCTTGCCATAAATGTTTTATGTTTTGTATGATACATATCTGCTATGATTATGAAATCGAATTCGGGTTCCAGTGGGTAAGCATCCCCACTCGAACTAGTGTACACAAGGACCGTGAGTCATCTAGCGGGTTGGCCGGTCAAGGTGTCCGTGGAAGGTGGCCACCTTCCCGGCACACAGAAATTACAGATATGCTTGATTACTAAAGAACTTAGACTGATCAGTCGAACTCAGAATTTTCAAGAAAAGAAATGCTTTTGTGAACATAGGTGCTTTAGTGACAAAAATCCATATGTATCACTTAGAATGGCTTGACAATTATATATGTATGAATGTGATTTCGGGCATGTGTCTACTGAGTACTTTTGTACTCAGCCCTGCATGTATTTCTAAATGTGCAGGTTGAGCTGTGATGAAAAAGGGGAAGTGCTAAGCGAAGATTTTGTCTAACACATCTAGTAGTAACTCTTGGGGGTTTGCATGTCTTCATATATGTAAACTTAGAAATTGATCCAAATTCCGCTGCAGACACTCAGATTAAGTATTCAGATATTTCTCTTCGTGCAAGTCTCATTCTTTTCCTCTATTTTTATGTTCATTTCCCCAGTCACGGTTTTCCCGACTTTGGCTACCTTAGCGGAGAGCGGGCGTGAAAGAGTGGTATCAGAGCAACTTGTGCTCTAAACCCAAGAGTCTTTTTCAAGTTTAGTCTAGTATTGTTTTATTAGACTAATTTAGTGAGTCGACCAAAAGCTTAGCACTCCGACACATCACACTCAACCAGAAAGAGGTAAACATTTTAAGAAGTTGAAGTTTTATGTTTTAAGAGGAATAAGCATATTCCTATTAGCTGAAGTTTGAGATTTGAAAAGAAATGAATGTATTTCTTTTCATTTAAAGTTCAAGATTTTTAAAGAAATGAAGGTATTTCTTTCTAATTGAAGTTTGAGATTTTTAAAGAAATATACGTATTTCTTTAGTATGAAGTTGAGTATTGACAGAAACCGTCTTACATAAATTCATTAACATCTTCATGCACTCACAATCTCCCCCTTTGGCATTTATATAGACCAAACACCAAATATGTAAGATCAAAACATAACTGCAGTTCCCCCTTGCTAAGACATGCATATACGGGATCATCACCTTCATACTCCATGCATCATACTTAACGAATATGACTGAAACTCTCAAAAGCATACATCAAGGTATAACTGAAACATTACATAATCATGCTCATGCTCATGCTCACCATCACACATAAGATCAAAGAGCATGGCGACATAACCAATAAACTGCATAGACGTACAGTAAGAATCGGATGCAAAAGTTACCAACATTCATTCTGCCCATCAGAAAAATAGAGTATCTCAGAAGATCTCTCGGTAGCGGAAGCACCTATATTAAGTATTTACAGGCTAAAAATAACAGAGTATTCGAAACAGTATCCTAAGCACATCATCAAATTCTGGACAAATATAAATTGTCACAGCTGCAGCATATCACCTACTCCCCCTTGTTTGCTACATAAATTCCAACCCATTAGCATATCAAAAGCTTTCTTCCTCACTAGCGATGGCAACATCCCCCCCTTCCTCAGCATTATCTCCCCCTTGGAATCATTACGAATAAAATTGCATAGATGATTGTACTGCCTTTGAAGCTCCAACACCACACGGGTGGTCATGGACGGTAGATTAGCAGAGAGCACAAAGTTAGGAAGCTTTCCTCTGAGAAGTTTCTTCTGTTTGCTAATAAATTCTCCTCCAATATCACAAACATGGAGCTTCTCATCAAACAACTTGGAGATAAACGGAATAGGAGCAAGAACTTTCTCAAACTTCTCTCGCTTAAGATTGAGAGACACTTGGCTGCAGATTATCTCAAATATAAGCCCCGGGAATCCAATAGGCTTACCATACGAACCAGGACGGTCAGCATGGTCCTTACCAAAATTCACCACCATGGCCCCAAAGTTAATAGGGACGCATGTTCCAATACAAAAAAGAAGAGTACCAAGACTCGGATTGACAATGAATCTATGGGTCATAGGCATCCAATTATGAATGAAAATCTTATGGAGTGCCCCATACTTCATGGAAAGCTTAGAAGCAGAAATATTTTCCCCTACCCAAGTGTTCATAACCCCTCCGGTAAGTTTCCAAACAACAACAACTAGGCTATCATAATCCTCCGAAAACACATCAAGGGATCTGCCTAGGAACTCATCAATGACAGAGGGTGAAAACTCAAAATACTTCCCCTGAATAAAAGCTTTATATAAATCAGCTGAGCCGGTATCAAACATAGATTTGTTCAGATTGGTATAGAATTCCAGAACTATATTTTTGACAAACTTACGAACAGGATCAACAGTCTGGTTATGTCCCACACAATCAATAATATTCATAATCTCATTACTAGATATACTACCCAAATTCACAAGACGATCAATAACGAACTTCTTCTGCCTATTAACATCCCAAAACTGCTTATGATAGTCATCACCAATAATAGGCATAAAAGAGGAACAAGAAGGGTTACCTCTAGTATTTGGAGCGGCACTGCCTATGTGGCTACCCCCATCATCTGTCACGGGAAATGAGGGCTCAGGCTCAGGTGACGGCACAGGTGAGGGATCAGGTGTGGGAACCGTCTACACCTTCTTCTTCTTCTTCCTTCGTTCCTTGCGCCTAGAATCCTTGGCATCGGCCTTGGCTTTGACAAATTGCCCACGGGGTCTTCGTCCTAGAGTATCTTCAAGAGCAAGTGTAGGAACCCTCTTAGGGTTTGCTTGTTTCCTCAACTTCTTCCTCTTAACTTTCACAACTTCAACAGAGGGTGCATGATCAGAATCTGGAACTTCCTCATCAATTGGTTTCCTCTGTTCTTCTTCCTCAACGACATCTTCATGTGCCGGTTCTTGAAAAACATGTATGGGAGAAGGGATTCTCTCATGTGATTTAGAAGGATTTCCTTTTTCTGCAGTGAAGATAAGTTTCCTCTTGGGTTGCTTCTTCTTCCCTTCCTTAATGGCTTTGTGAATGCGGGCAAACTTGACTGCAAGAGGTGCAGCCTCTGTGTCTTCAAAAACATGAGTGGAAACCCGTCGGGGAGATGGTGATGGGTTCTTCTCATACAAGGATGAAGAAATAACCCGCTTCCTCTTGCCCTTGGAAATAGATTCAGACCGCAATGGCAGAGACTTAAGTGATTTGGAGAAAGACGCTGATGGAACTCAGTCATTGTCACTTCGGTTAAGATAAATTTATAATACCTACACTCTTCACTAGGTTCCGCTAGTGGCAAGCATAGGGTCGATCCCACAGGGAGTTGGTGGATTTCTCTCTCGATGTCACAATTTAGGTTTTAAGTCGAGTCTTGCCTTGGGCAAGAAGTTGTAATCAAGCATAAAGTAAAGTGTTGAAATATAAATAACTGAAAAGAAACAACAAAGATGGTTAAATAAGAAAGCAACTTGACTTGGGCTTGAATACTTGAGTCTTGATCATCAGTTTAAAGTTATTCATTGTACTAGCATGTCATTGGTTAAAGGCAAGCGTAAGAATGGGTTTTTACTCTTACCACCCAAATGCATCACTCGGGAAACCTCCTTTTTAATCGTCACGTAACCACATAAGCCTCGCCCAACATACCTTTTCAGCATAGAAGGTAAGTGTTACTCACTCCCTTATCCCCCTTGCCCAAGATTGCTTCTGGACCAAGCCTACTCCAGCATACCCAAATAGGCATTAGCGGGAGTGCGCAACCATGGGCACACCATCTCAGACGTCCGTCCAATGGCGTTCCCACCTACATCACCACGCTGATCCCTCTGACTGGCAAGTAGGAAGTCGCTAACACTTGGTGTTTCTAGTTAGTATTTGTAACCTGATCTTCTCCAAGACTGCTACTGGCTAGACAACACCGAGGACTTGATCAAGTTGTATAGGGTTCAGATCCAGCGCTTTAGGAACATGCCAATACAACTATAAGTGCATTTAGACCTCTCAAGACGTTATAAGCTTTAACACAATTCATCTTTCCCAAGCCATGTTAATAAACCTAGCTACTCATACTGAAAGTAAAGAACACAAAGTAAATAAACAAAAGCATACTTATATTGAAATACGAAATTAAAGTGTTACCAAAAGATCCTCTTGCCAGGACCAACCCTGGGCAAAGCCAAAAGCGTTAACAGAAATTAAATTGATTGTTTCCCCGTATGAATTTTTTCTTCCTCCTAATCACTCATCGGAATAAAGCCTAAACTAAGAGAAAGAACAGCTAGGCATCATCCCTCCAGTCGATTGTGTGTGTCTCTGATTCAAAGCGGGGGTTTATATAGTTCTCCGTGGGCTTGGGCTTTGTGGTAGAGGTAGCTACAGTTCACGGCTAGACTTTGCTTCCCCGGTGAGATTTTCTGCATAAAGGAGATACTCCTCATCCTCCTAATATTCGGTGGAAGGAAAGGGAGATCTCTATCCTTTTCCGTGTAAGGAAAGAAATCCGCCCGCGAATCCCAAATCCTTGCCCATTCTCTTTTGCGCTCCCTGCTGCTTACATCTTCATCCTCGTTTGGGCCATAGTGTTCCTCTTGCCCCCAGCGGCTACAGTGTGATCTCAAGCGGTACCTTGTCTTGAGCTCTGGATTGGCCAAGATGACCTGCAGCCTTGACCTGTATCCAGCCAACCCACACTCAAGTCCTCCCAGACACAAAACACGATACAAAACAAAGGAAAATGACTCGATATAGACCTAAGACAAGGCGTAAAAGAGTAAAAAAATGGGCTCGTCAGACACCTGTGAATATCTTGGTGAAGATCGGTCGGAGAAAATATTTTCCAGAATGTAGTGTCTTTGAAAATGATGTTTCTTGGAGATAATAGCAACTTTAATCTAAGAGAGAGGGCTAATTTGAATTTCAAACCCAATAGTAATCTTGAATATCCTCTCCAACTTTATATACCCAATACCAAGACGAAAACTACCACTTTCCCGCTAAGGTGACGTGCATGTCAGAATTCTTGGGTGCGTCAGTTCATGCGCATATAGTATAGCCATGCAGAACAAACTATGTTTTCTGTCTCACCAGCAGTCATATAAAATAATTTTGAAACACTTAGAGAATGATAACAACAACGATCCAGAACAAACGCCAACAAACCTGAAGTAGCACAAAAATAAAAATAAATTAGCAGAATAAACAATACACACTATGTACAGTGCATTGTGACAGAAACCAATGGACACAATCTCAGTAAGGATAGAGATCAAGCAATACAGAGTCCCAAGGCCTTCCTTAGAAACTCATACATTTCCTCATCAAGTGCTTTCATGTGGCTTTTCTTGGGATTTGTTTGAAACCTGGAACAAACTTCAACACTGTAACTGAGATCTAGTCTGGTTGCCGTGAGATACAGTAAGCTCTCAATCATACTGTGGTAGAGAGATTGATCAACTGGAACTCCCCCTTCATCAGCACTGAGTTTGATTGAAGTGCCCATAGGAGTTCTTCTCGCCTTAACCGCATCTAATCAAAATTTCTTGACTAGATTCTCAGCATATTTACTCTAGGAAACAAATATACCTCCTTCTCCCTGAGTGACACGACGTCCAAAAGACGAATTTAACTTCCCAAACATACTCATAGAGAACTGTTGGGGCATGTGGGAGACAAACTCCTTGACAAGTGCTGCAGACTTAGACCAAAACATTATATCGTCCACGTAGATCTGAACCAGAAGCACATCTTTCTTCTCTCTTTAGATGAAGAGAGTCTTGTCAGCATTGCCTCTAACATATCCTTTTGTCCAGAGGAACTTTGACAGTGTGTTGTAGCAAGCCCATGGAGCTTGCTTGAGGCTATATAGAGTCTTCCTTAGCCTGTAAACATGATTTGGGAACTGAGGGTTCTCAAATCCTTTGGGCTGCCTTACGTAGACCTCCTCGATAAGATCTTCGTTCATAAAAGCACTCTTTCAATCCGTTCAATATAGATCAAATCCCCTAGTAAAATACATTCCAATAATAAATCTTATAGTTTCAAGTCGAGTCACGGGAGCGAACATTTCTCCATAGTCGATTCCCTCTTCTTGGGTGTATCCTTGAGCAACCAACTGAGCCTTTTTTCTAGTAATGTTTCCAAGATCGTCAGTCTTGTTCTTGAATATCCATTTGTTTCTAATGACATTAGCATGATCGGGAAGAGGCGTGATGTACCACACATTGCATCTCTCGAACTATAGACATTCTTATTGCATCGCAGCAATCCAATTTTCATCTTTGAATGCCTCATCAACATTCTTGGGCTCCACTTTGGACACATAGCTCACATGAGCGAAATAAGAAGTTAGCTTCTTGAAATCCAGTTGAATACCTCTTGTCTTCATGCCCTCGTTCAAGTTGCATATGATGTCAGATTTCATATGGTTCCTAGTAACCCTACTCTTTCTTTTCTGAACCTCGTGAGTGGTCTCCTCAAAGGTGGGCTCAATTTTGACAGCTTCATCTCCTCTAGTTGATTCAGCCGGACTAGCAACAGCTTCTGGGACTGGATCTTCCTTCTCACCTTCACTGGAGGCTTTATTTTCTTCATCGAACTTAACATTGATCGATTACATCATAGTTTTAATATTGACATTGTACTCGAAAAGCCCAGTTGTTTAAAGAATATAGCATAAAGATTCCTTCAATTCCTTTGTCATCGAACTTCTTCTTTTGCTCCCTATTATTCAGTATGTAGCACTTGGAGCCGAAGATGTAAAGATTCTTGATGGATGACTTTTTTCCTTTCCAGATTTCATAAGGCGTATTCTTTGTCTTGGGTCTGAGATAAACCCAATTGCAGATGTAGCAGGTTGTGCTGAGTGCCTCCGCCCACAGCCTGGTCTAAATATCCTTGGCCTTCATCATGGTGCGAGCCATCTCTTGTAGGGTTCTGTTCTTCCTTTCAATGACCCCATTTTGTTGCGGAGTCTTGGGTGTTGAGAATTCATGGGATATTCCCTTTTCACTGCATAAGTTAAGAAAATCAATATTATCGAACTCTTTTCCATGATAACTCCAAATGTGTTTCACTTTGCATTCCTTTTCCACTTCAAGCTTCAAGAATAATGCTTTAAAGTCTTTGAATGTGACTGATTTCTCATGTATGAAATTAACCCATGTGTAGCGCGAGAAGTCGTCAACACAAACAAAAGCATACTTCTTTCTTGACAGGTTTTCAGTCTGCATAGGCCCCATCAGATTCATGTGCAAAAGATCAAGTACCTTTGATGTAGTAATCTTTTGAACTCTCTTGTGAGCTTCATGGGTCTGCTTTCCGAGTTGACATGTTCTACACAGTCGAATTTCATCTCTGGACAACTCAGAAAGTTCTTTAACCGCCTCAAGAGAATGCAGTTTTTGCACGTTCCTATAGTTGGTATGGCCCAATCTTTGATGCTAGATTTCAGATGTGGTAGTACTAGCAAGGTGCCATGTCACGGAGGGTGTCACAGGATAATAGTTTTTTCTAGATCTCTTTCCAACCATATACACATCTTCATCCTTGAGTATAACACACTTCTCTCGATTAAATTTAATATTCAATCCCTCATCACACAGTTGACTGATATTGATGAGATTGTCCTCATGCAGATTCTCAACTACTAACACATTATTAAGCGTATGCATTCCTGGGGTATTAAGAGTACGTGTCCCAATAACTTTTGAGCGCAGACCATTACCAAAAGTGACACGGTCACTCGACCCGAGAGTTAGATTTTTGAGGAAGTTTATGTTCCCAATTGTCGGTAGCTCAGTCGTTATCGCTCCGACAAGATAAATTTATAAACCAATATTTCTCACTAGGTTCCGCTAGTGGTAAGTACAGGGTCGATCCCACAGGGAGTTGATGGATTCCTCTCTCGATGTCACAATTTGGTGTTTTGATTCGGGTCTTACCTTGGGCAAGAGGTGTAACCAAGCAGAATAGTAAAAGTTGTAAAAGTAAATTACTGAAAAGAAAACACTAAAAGAGTTAAATGAGAAAGTAACTTGACTTGGGTTAGAATCTTTGAGTCTTGACTTATGTCTTGATCATCAGACGCTCGTCCCATGGCGTCCCCACCTACATCACCGCACTGAACCCTCTGGCTGGCAAGCAGGAAGTCACTAACACTTAGAGTTTCCAGCTCGCAGTTGTAACATGATATCGCCCAAGACTGCTACTGGCCAGACAACACCGAGGACTTGATCAAGTTGTATAGGATTCAGATTCAGCAATTTAGGAACACTGCAAGACAACTATATAAACAGTTAGACCTCTCAAGACGTTATAAGCCCAGACTCAATTCATCTTTCCCAAGCCAAGTCTAATAACCTAGCTACTCATACGGAAAATAAAGAACAAGGTTGAAATAAATAAAAGCATACTTATATTAAATACTGAAATGAAAGTGTTACCAAAAGATCCTCTTGCCAGGACCAACCTTTGGCAAGGCCAAAAGCATAACATAATATTACAAGTGTTTGCCGGTAGGACTTGTTTTCTCCTCTCCAACACTCATAAGAAATAAAGAACTAAACTAGCAGCTGGGCGTCGCCCCTCCTTAAATGTTAAAGCCTATTACATGTTTCTGTCTCTGGTTCAAGTCGTGGCTTTAAATAGGAGTCTCCGTGGGCCTAGGCTTCGTGGTGGTGGTGGTGGCTAGGGTTCTGATAAACTTTCCTTCCCGATCAGATATTTCGCGTAGAAGGAAAGATTCTCAATCCTTCCCCAAATCGTTGGTGAAAGAAAAGAGATATATGTTTCCTTTCTCGCGGAAGGAAAGAAATCTGCCATGAATCCCTGCCTCTTGCCTTTCATCTTGTGCACTCCCGGTTGCTTGGTCTGTTCTCTGTCTTGCTCAGCACACCCCCTTGGTCTCCATCTGCTGCAGTGTGGTCTCGGGCGGTACTTCGTCTTGAGCTCTAGATTGCCCAAACTTCTTTGCGCATAATCTTGTTTTTTTCCGAAATGACCCGCAGCTTGCCCTGCATCCTGCTTGCCATAGACTTGTGTCCTCCCAGACATGAAATACGACACAAATAAAAGAGCAAAAGAACAAGAAAAATGGGCTCGTCACCAGTCATATGTCTGGAGCATCCGCTATCAATGTACCAGTTCTTGTCCATCCTTGTACCATTGCATGTGTGCACTACGTACCCCCTATGTGAACTCCCATACGAATGCTCTTTGTATGAATGCTTGAAGTGTCTGCGTTTATCTCTGGTGTAATAGTAACAGCGAGGTCGAATATGCACTGGCCGGTTACAATAATAACATACAGGAACAAATTCGGGGGTTCACCTTTGGTTAGAGCTAGTGTGAGTATCTGGTTTTCAGTTCGGACCTTCAGCCCCATGGTTGGCTCTGTTGATTGACAGCCCTTGCAACTAGTCTCCAGTATTGGCCAGTGCCTTGATTTTTTCTTTCTCCTTGCCTCGAACTTTCTGGCTTGTCCTCCTTGTGGGTAGGTGGCTTTCTAGAGCCACTGAAGTTTCCTCTGGGCTCTTGCTTTCCTTCATTGTAACCGATTCCACCCTTGACGATGGTCATTTTTCCATGGTTTAGCACTACATCGAGTTGAGGAGTGCCTTGCATCATCTTGATCAATTTTTGTTGATGATCGTATTTTCCTTGCAGCACCTTCATTTGGTCTTCACTTTTGTTCAGATCACTTTGAAGAGAATGCACCTGATTGATGAGCTCTTTCTTCTCTTTGACAAGAAGTTGAATTTTGTTTGAGTGTTCTCTATTGATTCCAGTGACTTCGGCACATTTGTCATGCAATGCGTAGAACCCATCAGAGATATCAAGTCAATCATCAGAGTCGTCTTGGAAATCTTCTTGCACAGATTCGTGGAT
Organism: Leonotis leonurus; assembly: GCA_026898415.1. Taxonomy (NCBI): domain Eukaryota; kingdom Viridiplantae; phylum Streptophyta; class Magnoliopsida; order Lamiales; family Lamiaceae; genus Leonotis; species Leonotis leonurus. The sequence goes on from JAPKLX010000232.1 coordinate 95,901, forward strand.
GGCGAATGGATCAACTTCTTTTCCCTGTCCTTTGTCAATTTCTTTTGCAGTTTGAGCATGAAAGTCATCATTCTTGTCTGCTTCACTTTCATCAGTATCATCATCATTCTGAGTCACCATGTTGACACATCGTGCATTGTCTAGATTCTTAAGATTATTGCAATCAGCTTGGATGTGGTTGTATCCCCCGCACTCATACATTGTGGGCCCTTCTTGGAACTTCCTTGCTTGGTCTGATAATTATCTTTTGGAGATGAGGAGGAGGGCAACTCGGATTTCTTTGCACGTTTGGGATCGAACTTGAGAGAGAATTTCCCAAACTTACGAACAACAAGCGCCAATGATTCCATCATCTTTTGATACTCGTCTGTGATAGAATCGGAGTCTCCTCCTTCAGACTGAACCTTGAGAGCGATGGACTTCCTTCCTTCAGCCTTGTGATTTCTCATCCCCATCTCATAGGTTTGCAAAGAGCCTATGAGTTCTGTTGTCGTCATCTCATCTAGATCTCGTGCTTCCTTGATGGATGTGACTTTGGAATCAAACCTTTCTGGCAAAGAATGTAAAATCTTTTTGACCAGCTTAGTCTCAGAGATCTTTTCTCCAAGGGCGAAAATTTCATTAGACAACACTATGAGTTTAGAGTTGAACTCCACGATTGTTTCATCTTCCTCCATCTTCAGCAGCTCGAACTGTGTTGAGAGTCGATGTAGTCTCTGACTCTTGACTCTAGAGTTGTCTTCATAAGTAATTTCCAGGCCTCTGTAGCAGATTCACATGTAGAGATTATGGTAAATACCACTATATTGACTGCTCTTTGGATGGTGTTGAGAGCCTTCTGGTTCATCCCAGAAGAAATCAAATCTTCGTTCGTCCATTCATCCCGAGATTTCTTGATGCCTTTCTCAGTGACAGGAGTTGTCCATCCCATAACAACAACGCTCCATGCAGCTCTTCAAGAGATCAAATGAAAGATATCATTCTTACCTTCCAGTATCCATAGTTTGTGCCATCAAGGATGGGGGTCGAGCAGTGGTAAAAATGTCCTACCACTACAAAAAAAACGCTCATAGATGACGGATATTTTGCGTCATCTATGTAAAACTAAAAGTGTTAAGAAAGGTGGTGTCATCTATGATAAATACTTTAGATGACGGACAAAATACCGTCATCTATGAGCGCTTTTTTTCGCTCATACATGACGCTTATTTAACGTCATCTATAATGCTATAAACTGTCATGTTAAGTATTAATAGATGACATTTTATATTTAAATACCGTCATCTATACTATATGATAGATGACATTTTTGTCGAAATTATAATGATAAATGGTCATATATACTACATTGTAGATGACATTTTTTGTGTAAACCGTTATCTTAATGTTCATAGATGACGTTTTTTAAGTTTACTGTCATCTGTGAAATATTATAGATGATGCTTTTATGTTTAAACTGTCATGCTTGAGATATACCATAGATGACATTTTTTCAGAAACCTTCATCTATTCTATGGTCCATAATATGTAAATTATTTTTTGTATTTTCATATAAACCTGTTTATATATTTGAAATATAAATAAACTAATATTGTGTAAATAATAAAATACATAAACTTTATTAAAAATATCATATCATTAACCAAAAACAATCAACTAACATCCGATACAAATCATAAAAGTCGAGATTAAGCAAATCTAGCTACATATTCATCATCATATATACAAGTCATCGATCAAATCCAACCAACATGTTTGCAAATTCATCAAATGTCTAACACATGAATTCATAATCAAACACATTACTTGGAACTACTTCGCCTTCATCATCAGGATGTCATCCTTTCCTCCACTACCTTCTTCACTCAAAAACACTCGTTCACTGGCCTAGCATTTCCACAAGTTAGCAATCACAAAAACTCAATTTCACAATAGCAGATTATGCCCAGATTAATAGCAGCAAAATCACAAATATAGCGTGCTCAGATTATGCCCAGATTATGTCGAGAACAAGCTCAGATCGATGCACAGAAATCAGTCCCAAATTATAGCAGAGATCAGTTAAGAATGAAGCTATAATTCCAGAAGAAGATTCAAGCAAAAATAGTAATTAAGATCCAGATTTTCAGATTTTCAACCGTTTATCCGATTTTTAGCAATTAAGAGCAGATTTCCAACATATCCTATGCTATTCTCCTGCAAAGGATCGATGATGATTTCAGAGATGTTATACTCATACAATACTGAATCAAAAGGCAGAAAGCAAATCTGAACAGAGCAATTCGATTTAGATGCACAGAGACCAGTTTCAAACAGTGAAATTCAGATTGCAGCACATTTGTTCAGATTGCAGCAATTCGATTTAAGTAACAAAGCACATTTGTTCAGATTGCAGCAAAGAAAGGATTCAAATTTGTTCAAGTAAAGAAAGGATTCAAATTTCCATAAGGTAGAAATTCTTGAAGTTCTTACAGCTTTTAATTTGCTTCCTCCAAGGCAATACAATGCCATTAGAGAGACATAGACAGCAACCCTGGTATTGGATTCATTTATGGACTTAAAAACTCCAAGGGTCATGCCACTTTTCTCGTACTCAAGAACCTGACAAGTTGAAATCAGATGTTGAGGCATTCCTCAAATTCACACTTTTGCCTTCATAAAAATAACTCTAACATTGTCATTGCCTTGACAAACATTAAAAAGAAACATATACTGTAGGTACTCTACCTGTCGACCGAAAACTGACATTTGACGTTTCTCACCACCAAATGATCTTACCTGCAATAGTCACCATGATTAACAGACAACAATCTCCAGGATGCGAAAATATTCATATCCTTCAAGAAATCGAGAGCTTACAGTTCGAATTGCAGCAAAAGTTTCAGTGACACAATCAGCTATGATGGCTTGTGCAGACCCATGAGCTTTAAAGACTTTGACAGTTGTTCTCTTATAGACAGCTGCAAAAAACATAGATGTTAGTGAAATACCCCAAAAAAGGAAGACTAATAACATAAGACATGAAAGCTGTATCTGATGATAACAGTTTTGAAGAAATTATTTTTTAACTTGCCATTAATTTATAACATTTTCATTTGCTTCTTGCAACAACAAAAAGACAGACAAGTATGCACAGAAAAGACAATTAGAAAGTGTCTCATGAGATGAAAATACAGTTTAGGAAGGGAAAGGAAGCTATCTTCCTATAAAAACACAAAAACATATATTCTCCTACTACTTTGTACTAAATGCATGCCAGTACTTTATATTGCAACCACATCCTAAGCACGCTAAGAGGGGTAATTGCTATAACTTCTTATAGCACAAGACTTTACATGCTTGGTTATAAAATAAAAAAATAAAAAAATTGCCTTCAACAATCTTGGCATAATCACTAGAGTTTACTCTGTAAGTACTGGAAACTGTTATTGCTAGTAAGAAATTATCATGGTAACTAAATGATTCACATAACTTGTCTGAATTTCAGTTCAACACTCTCTTAACTTATAGAATCCATACAAAAAAGACAAACTGTAAACAGAACCCTTTTTCCAGTTTGAAAAACACTTGGCACAAATCTATGAGAGAATCTTACCAACTACTGCAGATACTGTTAGTATAAGTATCCCCAAAACTGGTGCCAGCTGAGGGGAAAGACAAAAAAGCAGGCAAAGTGTTCACATAACCTGCAAAAGCAAAAGAGAAGACACACATATTTTCAGGGCTGTCAAATCCCAAGCAAGGAAATGGAGGAAAATAAGACCTACTGCAAAGGATAGTATTAGTAGTTGCTCTGGAACTTATACAATTAAACTTAGTTTTTCCAAGGAAAACAGGACAAATAGCTCAAGAATACAGTGAGAAAAATGAGGAAAAACGAGGAAGCTTTTTTTAGTGCTACTAGTTTCTCACTAGAGAACGCAAAAACTGGCGTCAATATCAATTTAGCTCACTTTTGCTTAGTGTAGAATAGCTTGCCTCAGATATTGCCCTGAAACCACGGTCTCTTGATATATTTTCACTAACAATGCTCTTCAGAGAACCCAAATCCGATGTTATTAAAGAAGTTAGTTCCCCAACCTGCACACCGAGCACAAATAGTCACTGAATGCATAAAGTAGAAGAAGCAAAGAGAAGAGAAACAGTAACCAAGGATAACACGTATGTATCCACACAATTTTCAATGACTAGTCCAGATTAACGGAAGAATTGAGAGGTCGACATTAACAAAACCAATAGTATTACATAAATAAACCATGGAGCAAGTCATCAAAACAACCCCTCAAAAAAGGAAAACAATCCTCTAAAAATTACTTAAGTAAGGATTTTACTTTTTCAGGCTAATAGGCTATCACACAAACACAACTCTAGTGGAAGGAAACTGAAAGCATCAATCAATCAAACTGCACTAAAAAAGTGATCCCAAGATATGAATATTTTAATAAACTACTCAAATTTGATTAGTGATTTACTAAAACGGTGTTTATCAAAGAACCATTCTTCATGAGTCATAACAGAGGAAAGCTCATTAAAGTCTCCACTCTCCAATATTGGAATATAGGTGGTTAGCATAGTGTAAATAGCTAGCACATAGTTAGTTAAGCTATGTTTTTGTACTGTTATGTATCTAGACGTAGTTACATCCAAGTTAGTATAGATTTAATTGTAATTAGTGTTGCACTTTGAAAAAATACAGAAAAGCTTCTTCCCAGTAATGGCTTCTCTCTTATCTTCGTTTCTCTAACACCCAAAAACATTAAATAAATTACCAAACTGGAATAATACATTTAAATTCATATACATCCAAATATGAACAAAATAGTAGTAAGTAGTAACATTTAAAAAACATGGAGATAGAAACATAACGATCATGAACGAGTCAGATATTAAATAAATAAAAATTAGGCTAAAAAAGAAGACTCACCAAAATTGAACTGTGAGGAGCTTCATGAGAAAAGCAAAGCAGAAGTAAGGGTGCAGAGGAGAACCCTACTTATGGAGATAAGAGAAAGAATGAGGCAAAAACAAAATGGAAAATAAAGAAAAAAGGGGTGCGAGCATTGATGCAATAAGAGGGTATAAGATAACTTTAATCAAACAACCAAACCCGATGGATGAATACCATTATCTATCATCTTCTACCAAAACATACATATTACATATTTTTCCTCACTTTTGTATATTAATTTGGTCGTCAACTCTTCAAAGTAGGCATTAGTAACGTAATACAATTATCACAAGCATCCTAATTATCAAACCTTCCAACTAATTTTTTAGCATTTTGGCAGTTAAATGAATATATTTCACCACAAAACCCTAAGTAGTAACAGATTAAAAGCGTGAGGAGGTAGGGTTCTTCGAAATCGGAAACGGACCTAGATCGACGCCACGCTTGGCGGAGCTGTAGTGAGAGTGCTTGTTAGCAAGTTCCTTGAAGGAGGCATCGCCGGAGAGGATGTCTCGGCAGAGCGCCTCGAGTTGAGAGACGGCTTCGTCGCGGGTGGTGGCGGAGATTACGGTGAGATAGAGAGAGGGGAAATGAGCTACCTCTGCTCGAATAAAATCGAGGAATCTTAGTAAGAGAGATAGGATGAGATAGAGAGAGGGGAGGGAGGGAACATACCTGGCCGGAGAGAAGACGACGGCGACGGGAAGTGAAAGGGATAAATTGAAGAAGTAGCAGAAAATTGGGGGGAAGTAGCGGGAAAAAGTAGGCGTCGATTTTGGGGGGAAGAAATTGGGGGCAAGCAAGGTGGGTACATTGAATTCAATTTGGGAAATAGATGACACTCTATACATCACACTTTAATCTAAAATGTTATCTAATAGTATTGATATATATGACACTTTAATTAGTATTGTTATCTATAACTAAGTATAACTATACATGACAATTACTTTAAACTGTCATCTAATATATTAGTATACATGACACTTTAATTTGTATTGTTATCTATAAATAAAGATTACACTACATACATGACGGTATTTTCAATTACTGTCATGTTTACGAAAAACACGCACATACATGACGGTATATAAAAAATACCGTCATGTATGTAGTGTAATCTATGTATAAAATTCTTGTAGTGTACATACCTGATGGAGGTGAGTGTCCACGGACGAAATAGACTACACTAGGATCAAACACTAGTAAAGTTGGTGACCTGCTCTAATACCAATTGAAATTGTCTATCCCATGCCAAGTTGTGCATATGACAGTTTATAAGACATGTTGCACACGATAACGCACTCACACAAAGAACACAATAGTTGGTAACATAGTTCGGTGCAACCACCTACTCCGGGGGGCTTCACCCAATTTAAAGATCAATCCACTATCAAGAACCTCGAGTTACAAAAGAATATTACTCTCTAAGGACTACCACGCCTTAAGAACTATCTTCACTCTCCAACGCTTTTCTCAAGTGTATTGAAACTAATCTCTCCCTAGATTAGCCAACCCTAGGATTATCCCTTTGAGTTTATAGATCACTCAGTTACAAATATCACACGCCCCAACTCTCTAATACACTCAATAGTTGAGGTAAAACACAACTACGCACGAATGTATGTAGGATTACAATAACAAAGAGTTAAACAATAAAAAGCTCCGACTCTTCACTCAATATGCTATCACAATATATATCTGGAGTGGGTAAACGTTTCAAAAAATAACATCGTGCTTATATAAGGTGTCGTCAAACCCTAGCGTCGTCCACTTGCCTTGTATGTGAATTTCCTTGTGTAGAAGATCTTGCAAGGTACTTAGGATATATTTCTTCAATCTTGGAAGGGAATAAATCTCGAATTATAAAAAATATATAATTAGTCTATTGTGTCATTAGCAGAGTTGTGAATCAAGTAGTTAAAGAACATTCAAGGTGCTAGTTGAGAATTGTACATTCGTGTGCGTTCAGATTTTGAGACTAGATTATGATTAAAAGTTCATTAACATCAATTTAGTTTTCTATAATTCCAAATATATTAACATAGTTGTGTTGAAAATAAATTCAATCATACAGGTAGTCAATTGGGTGGTGAGTCGAGTTACAAATAATACAAAATTTTTTAATTTCATAAATATTTTTAACCCCTATCTAAACTTATTCACTTGAAACCATATTTTAATGTTTTTTTAGAATTATAGATGCAAAATTATATTAAAAAAAATAATAATTTGAGAGCAATCATACTAGTCTTATAGTATTGTTGTCTGCTTATATAAATTTTATGTTTAAATTGATGCTATTTTTATTTTCATTTATATGTTGACACTAATTATACAACATTGAATGTTAGTTGTTATAGAATTTCAAAGTCAAAGCAGAGAAAATATTAATTAATTTTGTCTTTTTACGTAATGGGGACCACTAGGGTATTATTGTACTTTCATTGAAAATGGGTATACAATTTTTTATAAAGGTGTGTAAAAAAGAGTATTTTGTTATGAAATAGGGTAGTATTACCCATTCTCACAATAAATAATTTTATTTATAATTGAAATTCAATATAAATATACATATAATATTATAAATATATACCAATAAATACTGAAACAACGACAATTATCAATTTTTTCAATATATACCATGGTATGTTATACCTTGATATTTAGGAAAGTAACATATTTATTGTATCAAAAAGTTCGATACGCTATTATATCTTACCAAAATTTTCATTATATCTTATATTTGGTATTTTTTGATATGATAAACATGACATAAATTTTTTTCGAAAAATTTGACAACTCTAATCATGCTCGTAACATATCATATTTAGATGTAAAATGAACAATATATATATATATATAAAGGGTTAATGGTTGAAAATACTCACCTTCATAAAATAAAGATAATAAATATCAACTTAAAAATAAAAGATAAAAAAATATATTCATATTACATGATAACATGAGAAATTTCCTCATGTAATTCAAATTACTTTGTGAATAAAATACATAAGCACATCATCAATTTTATCATATTCTCATTTAAATGGGTATTTTTTGTCTTTTATTTTTAAATGGATATTTTTTATATTTTACTTATTTAAGTGAGTTTTTAGCTTTTACCCCTTATATAAATGTGTATACATTAATATTTGAAATTAGTGTGGCCACAATTGATGTGATAATGTCACGTAATAACACATAAGCTTATAAGCTACAATTTTTGTTTATTATTATATATAATATAAATATCAAACTATATCATAATCAATAAATTTTAATTAAAATATGAAAATTAATAAAATTTTATCATACATTTATTATTTATCTACATAGCAAGCCTCATTAGTTGTGGGTACATTGATTGCCTCATTAGTTGTGGGTACATTGATTCGTGCTCATCGCTTGAAGTTCATGTTTTTTATAGTAATATACACATGAGACCATGTATTTTAATAAAAAAATTGATGTTAAAATTATTATTTCATGAACTGATTTGATATGGATAGTTTGATATGGATAGTTTGAGATATAATTCAATTTATATAATATGACGCTGTTTGATTATTGACTATCAAAATTAGTTTAATTAGTTGTTGGATTCAAAAATTTGTGTTTGAGATTTAATCTCAATACAATGTCATTTAAGATAAAAAAAAATGTGTTATGAGTTTTGGCCTATTTCATGTGACCAAATTAATCTCCGGTAATCTCGACTCTACACAATACCTAAATAATCTAAAATTAATTTAATCTTGACTAACCGGACAATAAGTGGATACTACTTCAGAGATTAATTTGATATCATCGCTTATAAAGTGATGTTATTACGTTTGATTCCATTTTTAATAATTAAGATGAAAATATTTACCTTTTGTTAATTATAGATAATACTTGTTTAGTTACAATTGTAGAAGATCAATAAAACAAAAAAGTCAACAGTGTCTTTTTAAAATGAAATATTCTGGGAAAGAGCATCAGCTACAATATTTATTTATTTTATAATTACTTAAGGAGCAATTTGGTTCGATTGAGAAGATTGATAGAATTATCTTCATTAAATTTCTAATTTCTTATTTATAATCCTTAACTTTTTACATCTCCTCATGAATTTAATCCTTTTTAAACCCTCTTAGAGGGTGTTTGGCTAAATTTATTGTAAAGAGCTTATAAGTTGGGAAAATAAGTTGGGGTGGAACTACTTATTATTTGAAGAACTTATAAGCTCCAAAAACTTATTTTTACAACTTATAAGCTCTCAAAAAGCTTAATTTGTCAAACATTTTTAAGGAGCTTATAAGCTCTTTAACAACTTATAAGTTATAACCTCTTTTAAGGAGCTTATAAGCTTATAAGCTCTTAAACAATAAGCTCTTTTAAGGAGCTTATAACCTTAGCCAAACACCCCCTTAATCAATCAAATGAGGGATTATATAATCAAGCCAAAATTCGTGTAATTATACAATCCTTCATTTGATTGATTAAGAGGGTATAAGAAGAGATTAAATTTATAAGAAGATGTAAAAAGTGAAGGATTATGAATAAAAAATTATAGATTTAATGAAGATAATCATATCAATCGAACATAACGACTCCTAAATACATGTCGACATCAATTTATTTAGGTTGGAGTATTTATTTCTTCTAATTCCTAGGTATATATGTATTTGCCTAAAAGTTACCACTGAAAGTCGTGCATTTAGGAGTTCCGCCAAACTGGAATAAATGCATGAAATAACAAGGCGGTTAAGCAGCTTGAATTTTACGTCTAAGGATGAACTTTTCTATCAATAGTATACTAGTACTTTTTTTTCCAGCCATTAATACGTCATGTCAAAATAGTACTCTCTTTGTTCCCGCTTTGTGTTAGGCGTTTTTTTTTTTTTTTTGGTTGTCAAATAGTATTATATTTCATTTTTAAAACACCATTATTACTTATATAACTTTAAATAATATATATTTTTATCATTATTTTATACTACTTTTCAATTATTCTTAAATATCATGCTAAAAAACAAATGTAACACTTAGCTTGGGACGAATGAAGTATTTGATATGGGATGTTTATTAAATAAAATTTAAAAAGAAAAAAATAAACATAAAATTAAAATATTAAATTCTAGTCTTTTAATGGTGCATGGGATTTGAATTCGATTAATGAACAACATAGTTCTATATTAGTGGAAGATTAATCTCAATGTGCCAAATAATACCAAATATTAATAATTCAAAATCATTGTACTTAATTAATTCAATATTCTAAATTAGAATAGATAACATTATTATTTCGAAAAGAAATAAAATAGTATTTAAATAATATTTTAACTAATTTTCATCCAAATGATTCAAATATTATGAGAGGGGTTGGGATGCTTTAAAGTTTATAATTATTTAAATAAAATTATAGCTGTGACTTGAATAAACGAATCAGTTTTACTAGAGATTTGAACTGCGACTTTCTACGGAAATCAATAAAAAAAAAATATTAAAAATATTTAGCAACGAAATTTTTTAATAACTAAAATAAGAATTTTCGTTAATAAAAATGTTAGTAACGGATTTGTAATGAATTTATCCGTAGTAATATCGATGGTTGTTAAAAAATTAACAACAGAATATATTTCATTACTATATAACAACGGAACTGTAACAAAATTTGCATTTCTAAAATGGTTTTTTCAATTTTAGTAATGGAATTGTAACGGAAAATTTCGTTATTAAATTTTAATAACGGATTATTCTGTTACTAAAAATTGAACAACGATTCTATATTAATTATGTTGTTAATCCGTTAAAATTTAGAAACGAAAAATTTTTCCGTCACTATTCTGTTACTATAAAATCATTTTTTGTAGTGTGTTTCAACTTATTTTTAACTTTCAGTACGTGGCATTGTTTAGACCAGACCCACTGTTCGATAAAGGGACTCATAACGAGCACGAGAAATATTTCCAGCCGATATACCTCCAAGTTATTTTATTAAGACACTCGCAAGAGAACGAGTTCGTTATAGATTAATAAGTTGACCCTAGTCGTATTCTCAAGGAAGGCTTAGCAAGGCTATTATATTCTTTGTTCGTAAAAACGGAAAGCAATTAAAAGGAGTTTGACTTGGATTTCTATAGCTAGGCGAAGAAAGTAATTAAGAAAGCAATTAAAATCTAAACTAAGAACGAAAATTAAATATAATCTAGGAAAGTAAAAACCTTGAAACTTGAAAACGAAAGAAGAACGAGAAGAAACCTGGAATTTAAAAATGATGAAAAGGATTGAAAGCATAAAACGAAACAAGCGATAAAAGTAAATAAACAAAGCAATAACTAAAGGGAAAGAAACGAACTTGAATTAATACTCGAAGTACGTCTGAAACGACAATAAAAATCTGGAAATAACGGTGTTCGAATGTTGTAAACGGCTAACTCTAAAACGAAGAACGGAACGAAAAATCCTATCTAGAATGCTAAGTCTGGAAAACTAGTCTAGGAATTCGTGCCAAAAGGATTCGGGACGAAGAGTGGAGAATTGCGATATATCGAATGAATGGCACGACGTGTCTTTTTATAGCGAGAGGTTATAGCGAGAGGAAAGTCAGCGGTCTCTGGAAGTCACCGGGCGCTGACTAGGTTTGTTCCGAGTGGCGCTAGGGTTCGTTGCAACGGCCCGCGCGAAAAAAGGGGAGTCAGCAACCGCTTAGATAGGTCAGCGGTCGCTGACTTGTGTGCTGCGGCCTGGCACGGCCGCTGGCTCGCGGGTAGCTAGTCGCTGGCTCAGTCTGGCTAGTCAGCGACCGCTGAACATGGGTCAGTGGCCGCTGACACGGTCTGTCGCGTGTCCTTCGGCACACTTCTTCGTTTTTTCGTCTTTTCTCGTTTCTTTTCCACTTTCAACGCTCGTTTAAGCCAATGATCCTAAAACATAAAATGAAACATAAATCGGGCCAAAACATCACGGAACGAGGGAAAATAATACGAATAAAGCTACGAAAAACCTAAGTTTAGACGAACAAAATGAGACTAAACAACCCCTCCACACACAAAATTTTGCTTGTCCTCAAGCATAACTTAGTCTAAACTATCGCTAGGGAAAAATCTAATCACAGCATGTGTTCTTAACAAGACTTCAAATCATTCTAAAATTGATCATCATATCATCACATCATGTCACATAGAGATCATAGAAGCAAATAGACCATCTAGACTAGATTATAATCAATTCGAATAATGCAAAATAATGATGCACAAGATGTTATTGAGATCACATAATCGGCTAGAGTTTTTATCCATCTTAAATAGCGTATCTTTATTTTTTCTTTACTTTCTTTCAACATGAGGAATATTTAGGACAATATTCACCGGGTGAGTAATCCGAATGATCGGATTTTTCCGGTGTGGTTTCCCATACCCATCTCTTTTATAAATTTATATTTTTGATTTAAGAGAGCGGGGTAGAATCCTTTTTGTATTCCTATATTTTAAGAACTTTAAGAAAATTATTTAGAACGATGTCAAGTTATATGGTCATTGTCGCGAGGTGTGAACAATTAGGGGTTCCCTAATGTATCCTCACGCGGTTTTCCGTGCTCATGGTTCCCATAAGAGCAGAGACCTCTTGACAAAGTTCATTTAATAAAACACGGATACGCAATAAGTGGTCATAAACAACTAGCGAATTGAATCAATCAATTTGTATCATCATGCATCACTATTTTAGTCATTCTACTAAGATCTACAATCCGGTCATAATGTTCTACACCTTCTTAGTTCATCTACGTTTCACAATATAAATCAACTCCAATCAATCAAGGAATTCAAATCATGTCTCATCTCAAACATAAGTCATGCTTCGATTCACCCACGATGTATAAAGACCAAGTGGCTTAAAAACAGTCAAAATTTCACATGCTCACAAGACACGAAAAATAAAATGACGAATGCACGCATAAAAAGACACCCCTCCCCCTCCCACAAAAATAGAGCAATGTCCTCATTGCGGAAAATAAAGATTTAAAAAGTAGGGATAGAGAAATGTCCCTGATATGCGGCATTCGGGACAACAAACGGAAAGAAAACCTGCAAACATAAACTAAGAAAAAGGAAGAACAAAAGTTAGCCGAAAACACACTCACACGAAAAGGAAAAACAGTAAAGGTACCTCAACAGTGAGACAAAGGCTCACTGTTGGTCGGGAGGAGGATAAGTGGGTGCACCGCCAAGAGTCCAAGAGGACCATTGTTGTTGCATCTCCCAGAGTAGTCGGGTTTGCTCCTTCATCACCTGGTTCTGAACCTCCCACTGTTGTTGATGTGTGTCGAGGTGAGTATGGAGGCCGCGGATGTCAGATCGCATTTTGCGTATCTCCGTGGTGATCTCGGATGTGAACTGCTCCCATTGAGCGTTCCATTGCGGTTGAGTGCCCCATTGAGATTGGGCACCCCACTGAGACTGTCCGCCCCATTGTGACTGGGTACCCCATTGAGGTGGGGTGCCCCATTCGGATCTTCCGGTGGTGTCTACGTGGTTATAGCCAAGCCAAGCGGCGTCGGCCTCGTCCTCGGCTTGCTCGTCCATCTCATGCTTGGATTGAGCTTCCTCATTATCCTCCATATGTGCATCTCCGGCTTCTTCGGATGCATTAGATGCTCGGGCCGCGACTTGAGCGTTTAGATAGCGTCGCATGCAATTCCTCCGCTCTTGTGGTACTAACTCAGTGCTAGAAAGGGCGAATGGTGCACCCCGCAATTCATTGATGTCGATGTACTTTGTGAGGAGTGGCTCATGGTTGGGAGGGCCATTTGTACTGATGAGCCAGAGGTGCAAGGCTAGTGGGGTAGCAAGATGTAGAAGGGAGGCATGTGCCCGCTTCCGCCGTTGAATTGACTGAATGGCCTCGAATATGAAGGAAGACGGACAAATCTTCGTCTTCTTGATAGCACAATGGAGTAGGAAGCACTCCACTGTGTTCACTTTGTTGGCTTGTTCATTGCCCGAGATGGAGTAGGCAATGAACTTGTGGAGGACGCCGATCTCGGGGTCCCGAAGAAAGCCACTGGACATCCCTCCCGATGCCCAATTATGAAAACCTGTAAGCTCAAACCAAGCTAGATTCGGATTAAATTCCAGGGGCACCCGATGGAGCCCCGAGGTAGGAAATCTAAAGATGGATTTCATCATGGTAGTGGTAATAGTATGAGAAACACCTCGATAACAGAATTTAAATGATTTAAAATCAGCAGCAGCATCAAAATTATTGAGAAATTCAAGTCCTAGCTCCCTATAGCCATCAATTTCTAATCTAGCATATTTATCCAACCCAATATTTTTCAAATAGCGAGTTAATTTAGAGGCAATGCCTAAGCTAGACATAAGATCCCAATCTAAGGTACACGGAAGTGTGAGATCAAGAGAAATAAAACGAGTATAGAGTGTAGCCTCTTGGTTGGTATAAATTGGAAACGGGGCACCGGAAGTTGGAATGTGGTCACGAACGGGATGAAATTCCTCGTCGCCGTCATCTTGGTGCCTAGATTGCCCCACTTCACTAGTCTTAGACCTTTTTCTCCCCATTGAACTTTTAACAAACACTTGGTGTGCAAAAGTAGAGATGGAATGAGGGTTTGGGGTTTGGGTTGAATTTGTGGATGAATAGAAAATTTGATCGGATAGAGTGGTAGAGGATGGAAAAGTGATGGTGAATTCAAAGAATTGGATGAAGTTATGAAGTATGGAAGGAGTAATTGGAGAATTAAGATTGAGAAGGGTTAGGGTTTGGGGAAATTGGGGATTAAGAATGGGGGAAAAGTGGAAGAAATAAGGTGAGATGGGTAAAAGTAGGGGAAATTCGGCCAACTCAGCGGCCGCTGACATGTCAGTGGTCGCTGAGTGTACTCTCGTAAATGGGTGAAGGTATTTTTGGGAGGGTTTTACGAAACATAGGTCAGCGGCCGCTGAGTAGTCAGCGACCGCTGACTCGGGATGGTGCACGGCCGCTGAGTGTGCCGCGGTCGCTGACCTTCCCTTCGTCAAATTAGTCCTACTTTCTTCCGCGAATTGCGTTCGACTCGGTTTTCTCCCAACTTGATGATACCTACGAACATAGAAAAATACCAAAAATAAATAAAGGACTCAAAATCAAATAAAAAAAAATGAAAAAGGGGAAAAACGAGCGTGTGTTGCCTCCCATGAAGCTCTTTATTTAACGTCATTAGCTTGACGAGACCGTTCAATCAACCGGGAGCGTAAGAATTGAGGTTCGACTCCACAACTTCGGGCATGGAGTCATTCTCGATGTAAGATCTCACCCGATGCTAATTTATTTTAAATGGTGGCTTCCCCTTCTTTAAATGTGGTATGTCACCCCTTGATGGTGGAATTTTCCGGAGAATGAGCCATCCTCTCTTAGGGGGTTTGATCTTATCAGGAGGCATTACAGATTTGATGATTAGATGCATAAGGGCTCCCACATAAGTGGGTGAATGAGCGTGACAAGGTACGGTGTTTGGATGCCTCGGTTTCGGTGTAGGATGTTTAATTGGACGAATCTAATTTCGTTTAGTGTCTTGTACTTCTTCAACTACCGTCACACGATCGGTCTCTTTATGTTTGGCCTTGTCGATATCTTGGGTAACTTTCGTTATCTCACTAAAATCCTGTAACGTAGATTCCTCAAACAATGGATTAGTGAATTTAATAGAACATGCATCGATTAAGTCAACCAAGGTCGTGGGGTGGTCTTGTTGTGTGGAGAATGATACTTCCTCCTCAAGGACAGACATTGTAATGGTACCATTCTTGACATCTATCACTACAAAAAAAAGTTGTTCTGGCGACGGAAAAATTCGTCGTTAGCATAGGAAATCCGTCGTCCCGGGAGGCTAGCGACGGACTGGCGACGGAATTTTTCCGTCTGTATTTCGTTCGTCGTTAGCCCATCGGACGACGGAAAATACAGTCCGTCGTTAGCTAACGACGGACTGACGATGGATTTTATCCGTAGTTAGGAACGACGGACTTTAAATCCGTAGTCAATGTCTCCCGGTGGCCGTTGACGGTGCCGGAAAGCTGACGACAGAAAAATTCCGTCGTTAGTGGCGACGGACTTCAGTCCGTCATTAGGTCCGTTGACCGTTGACCTAACGACGGACTGGACTGCAGTCCATCGCCATATTTTTTTTTTTAATGATTAATTTTGTTTTTTTTATTATTCATTACCTAAAACGTGTCACAACAAACAATACAAATATAATCCAACATCGAACAATAATTTAAAATTGAACCAACCAAATGAAATTCAAAATGAACGCGAATTTCATATAATGAACAAAATAAAACAATGTATAAGTAACATCCCAAGACGGACCATATAATAAAAAAATAGTAAAGTGTATCAGTACAATCTACGAATCATAATCATCATCAGGAGGAAACTGGGGAGGGGCATCAGATGGGGGAGGCTGATAAGAGGGAAAGGAGGGTGCACTACCTCCTCCCTGCTGCTGAGACATCCACCACATCACCTCGGCGTACTGAGTCTGCATGAGCGCCATCTGCTCAGCCAATCTCTGCTGCTCACCAAGGTACTCACGGCGCTCGCGATCCTGCTCCTCGACTCGGCGCCGTAGCTCCTCAACCTCGTCTCTGAATGCTCGTGATGTGGACGAGGAGTCCCCAAATCTGAATGCTCTCAGGGCCTTCGCCGCGCCTCCCGTTCCGAACATCCTCTTCTTCTTGTGCGGGCCGCCAAGAACCTCCAGATACAGCTCGTTTATGTCGACTGCATCGTGGTCCCCCTCGGGTAGCTGGGCCCGCTCCTCGTCAGCACGGCGAAACACCTCAGTCTGCATGCATGTAAATGAGAAATGAACATTTGTTAGTATACATATTATAAATATTGAAAATCTAATATATATATATATATATATATATATATATATATTCTTTTGAAATTAAGACTTATCGCTATCGCCTTAGATTTCGGATCGGTGTATGTCCCGTCCGCGTATCGATGCTCATCCAGAAAAGATTCGAACATGCACTCAATCGGAGCTACTCCCCTCTCATGACCTTATGCATCAGATCACAATTTAGTTGTGTCATTGAAACATGTGTATATTAATTAAAATTGTACCACATAATTATACTTATTATTTAAAGTATATTATTACTTTTTCCTCAGCTCGTTGCATGACCGACTTTGACCCTCCCCTATGCTTGATAGGACCAGTACCCAGTCCCTGAGGCTCAGACATCCTGTTGTGCCTCGCTGCCTGGGATTTGGCCACAACATCATCCCGGGACCAGTAAGCGAGCCAACCCATCCACACATCATCAGTCCACCACCCAGGCTTCCCACCTCTGGGTGGCGGATCATTCCTCCTCCTCTTGACCCCGCATATATAATCCTTGTACCTCTCCCGAATCTTATCATACCATAGCTCCCGAATCTTGGCATCGAGTGCCGGTTCCCAAGTAAATTTTTTCTGGCATTGAAAATATATGTATGTTAGAAATTGTAGTTATAAGTTATAATTAAGAATGAATTTGAAAGTTTTAGTAAATTTTCGAACCTTAAACTCCTCCCAATATCGCTGTCTCACGTCCTCAGGCGTGAGCTTCCAACTGTATCCAGTCGGGTTGGGAACTATCTTAAATAGTTCCCAAATGTAATCTGCCGGGTCGGCATGCGGGTAAAATCCCCTACAGAAGTAATTTTAGATTGATTTATGTTAGATTTTTGAATAACTAATTAAATAAGGGTCAAAATTAAAGGTGTGATTATTGCATTTACGTACCACAGCTCACTCACAGAGAGAACAAAGTCACCTGTGGGTCTAAGCTCTCTCTAACCATCAGTGTCAGAGCCAGAAGACGGACCGCCTATGTGTATGCCACCAATATGGTGGCTCAGACCAGTCCCGGACTCATATCCAGACGATGAGCCCGGGGAACTACCCCGTCCAATGGATAGATGTGATCGTCTGGAACCCCTACCACGAGGAGTCCCCACATCATCTCGTGGTGAACCGCGCCGACTGTAAGACATCTATAACGTTGAAAATAAAGAAATAAATAAGAATCATTATAGACAAATGACGTATACGTACGTAGAAGGTTTATATTGAACATATAACAAGTTGCATTTATAGTTAATAATGTAAAATTTCAATGTGTTAAGTTTTCTACACAAAGTGTTAATCTTTGTCATCTTCATCGTTATAATTTTCATCTTCCCCATCCTCATCTACATAGTCATCCTCCTCATCTTCATCTTCTTCTTCGTCATCTGAAGCTTCATCCTCTTCATATTCATCATCCTCGTCATCTTCTTCTTCTGTAGCAATTTGAATGAGGCATTTTCTACAGGTAAACTCATTGTCCGTAGCAATTTCTGTGTGCTTAAGAGTTTAGATTGATGGCTCATAACCGACGATCACAACTTCTTGAGGCTTCTAATAGGCTGTACTTATCATTATAGAATTCTTGGGAATTCTAGATTTAAGATTCATTATTCAAAATAATTAAATCTTTAATAACTGAGTTAATAATTTCATTTGGTTTAGATTTTACGGTAGAAACGATAACTTATCGGATCATAGCCGTGATCCTGATTCATTATAAAAGAGAAGATCTCTTTCTTTTGTTTTCTCGTATTTGGCATTAGCCTTTGTTTTGGATATTCTCCTTTTTCTGGTTCTTTTCGTTTCTTCTTTATTCAGATTGTTCTCGTTCTCGATTTCGAGTAGATTGTAAAAGTTCTTCTAAGTTCTCGTCTAAGTTCTCTTTTCTAAAGGGAACATACATCTTAAAGCATTCTACGTTCATAGGAAAAGCTCTAACGTCATGACAATGGTTATAACTCATCGTAAAAGAAAGATTTAAACTTCAACTTTGAAAAGAATCGTTCTTACTGCTTCCACTTAAAAACTTCACTTCAAAACATCTTAAAAACTTTTCTCTTAGAACATACTTTTTCTTCTTTCAATACTCAACTTCATACTAAAGAAATACGTATATTTCTTTAAAATCTCAAACTTCAATTAGAAATAAATACCTTCATTTCTTTACAATTCTTGAACTTTAGATGAAAAGAAATACATTCATTTCTTTTCAAATCTCAAACTTCAGCTGATAGAAACATGCTTATTCCTCTTAAGACATAAAACTTCAACTTCTTAAAATGTTTACCTCTTTCTCGTTGAGCGTGATGTGTCGGAGTGCTAGGCTTGTCGACTTACTCAACTAGTCTAGTGAACGATACTAGACTAAACTCGAAAGAAGACTCTTGAGTTTAAAGCAAATTGCTCTGATACCACTCTGTCACGACCCACCTTCACTAACTTGTAGTAATGATGGGTATAACCGTGACTCGGAAATAGAATATAGAAATGAATAAGAATAATGGTTAATAGCTCGAAGGTGAATACATGATAAGTACTTCAATGAATAAGATTTCGTGCGCGAAACAAAACGTCTAGAAATACTAAATACTGAAAAGAGTGTTTGCAGCGGAAACTGGATCATTTTCTAAGTCTACATGTATGAAGACATGTAAACCCCCAAGAGTTACTGCTATGAGTTCGACAAAACCATCGCTGAGCACTCCTCCTTGACATCACAGCTCAACCTGCACATTTATAAATACATGCAGGGTTGAGTACAAAAGTACTCAGTAGACACATGCCAAAATCGCATTCATACGTATATAATTGTCATTGCCGTAACATAGTGCAACATAGAGATTTTTGTCACTAAAGAACCTATGTTCACTAAAAATTTTTGTGTATCTTAAAATTCGATTGGCCAGTCTAAGTTCTGGAGTAATCAAACATATCTGTAATTCTGTGTGTCGGGAAAGTGGCCACTTTCCGCGAACACTGAACCGGCCAACCCGCTAAGATGACTCACAGTTCTGGTGTACACTAACCTTCAAGATATAAATCTTTAAAGGCCCGAATTCGATTAATTGTTCAACAGATACGCATCATACCAAAATATAAATATTTTCGACAATGCAATACTTCATAACATTTTAAATTCTAAAGCATTTCTAAAGCGAAAATAGCAATTTGGTACAACGCATACGATTTGATTTGTAAAAGAAAGCCTACTTGGACCGTCTGGACTGACGACTGCTTCGTTCTCGAACTGCGGTCCTGACCTTTCGTCGTACCCTTTAAATAAACCTCGAGTGAGATAATATTTTCGAGCGCATCTAATATTCGCTAAGTGTAAGGAATTATTATCCTTTGTTATTTGAGAATTATTCTCGGTTCTCTTAACTCGGCTTAAATGATTCTGGAATAACCCTAATTCATTTAGTTATAACGTACGTCTTATAAAGAGTACTAACAAGGAGGGAATTATAAGGTTTTGAACGTAACGTGGTCGAAAAATCGACATGACCACTACGTTCATTCAACTTATCCCTCGTTTAATCAAAACGAGTAAACCAACTAACACACATCAACATTGCCCCATTCAACTCTCTCTCGAGTGAGGACTCCGTTCCTCCACTCGAACTTATCCCAACTAAATCTCAAATCGTAACAACAACAACAAATCAACATTTCAAACATTTCAACATTTCAAACATTTCAACATTTCCACTTTTCAAACATTTCCACTTGCGCAGTCCGAGTTAAACTCGATTTTGAACGTTCAAAATACTTCAAAAATTCTAAATTTCGAGATATAAGTTCAAGACATTTAAAGGAACAACTTTCATTTAGGAAATATTTTCAAAATCATTGCAGAAAAATTCATAAAAATTCGGAAATCAACCCCCTGTTTCACGTTTGAACTAAAATGTCGAAAACTGCACAATTGACTTTGAAAAATCATAATAAATTGGAAATATTTCCAATTGTAACGAATCAAACCTTAAAGTGACCATAACATCGTAGAGTTTTATAATCCGAAGACAAAACACATAAAATCATTTTACTCTATTTTTCACAAATTTTCAAAGTTAGCTAATTTCCAGATTTTCGCTAGAATTGACAGTTTGCGCAACCATTTTGAAAAATTCATAACAATTCGAAAACACAACGAAACGGGGTGATTCAAGTTGGAGATTACTCCTAACTCGATCTAGTATTTTATTATGTAAAAATTCTACTCATTCTGTACTTAAAATGACGAAAGAAAATCAGGCAGAAACTGTCGTCCGCACTCATTTTCTTTTTAAAACATACTCAATTATAACCTACATACATGCTCGTCTATTCGATTCATCCGAGAAAAATCGAAAACATATAAAACGACAAGTTCAAATTAACTTCTCAAAACCTAACATGCTTAGATTTTATCGAAACTTAAAACACACGTTCATCTAACCCATACGAGCAATACTAATTATCGACATTTTTTGATTCGGGTTCGACCCGATAAAAATCGAAAAGGGCAGCCCCTATTTCACTTTTTCATCGTGCTCAAAAAATGAAAATGAAACCGTAGAAACATAGATAAGATCGAGGGCTACCTTTCTATCGGATTAGATTTCGAAGAAATCGGAAGAACGAGACGAACGGGACGAAAATCGGAGCAAAGCTCCTCCTCCTTTTCTCTTCTTGCTCATGCCAACCTTGCCTCTGCCTATCTCACGTGAAATCTGAATAATGGGGGTGACTTTGTGGTCTTTTTATAGGCCACAAAGTTGCCCGTAAAATATCTAATTATCCGGGGTCCAAAACGTCTTTTAGATATTTTCGATCCGATTCTTTGTTATTTATCTATCTCGGTTGAAACGAGAGTCAACACACTCGACTATCTTACTCGTTAAAAATATCTTCGTCTCTCGTGAACTAAAGTCGGGTTTTGGCCCGATCGAGTTGCACGTAAATCGAGAAAATGCTTATTTCTCGATTTCTCAAGTTCTCGAGTTCTCGGTTCTACTATTCACTGACGGCGAAAATAAAATTTTCGCGTATGGTCCGTATCGCGATAAAAGTGTATGTAAATTATCGCGCTGTGTCCATATCTCGGCTCGAACTTCAAATCCGGGCATTTGACTGAATCTCGTATTTCGCCTCTTAGATATTTCAAAATATCTAATTTTGAAAATATCTAATTTCCAAAATATCTACTTTTGAAAATATCTAATTTTCCAAAATATCTAATTTCGAATGAATCCCCTATTTGCTCTTGTTACCCGTTATAATAACGTACTAATAGTCCGGGTTCTCGACTTCTCGATAAAATAATGTTCTCGGAAACATTCCGGAAAATCACGACTCTCTTAGAATAACATTCCGGACTTAACTTAACTTTAAAAGATAATAAAATTATCTCGTCTCTTTCAAAATGATGAATAGTGATTTCTCAATAATTACATCATTCTTCCGAAAGTCGGAATTATTAACTTTTCACCTTATCTCCGTATCGTAAAATAATTGAATGGAAAAACAGACGCTGCTTCGATACGAGTTCTCGAACTTAAATTATGACGATAAACGTCAAACCGAATTTTCTCGATTTCTTTCTCAATTTCAGAAATTTCTGAAATGACTTTTAACTCACATTAGGAGTTATATTCTTTAATACGAGTCTTTAAACTTTCAACGGATCTTGAATCCCTCGTTTATTCATAAATTTTTCTTTTATTCGGATTTTTAATTATCGGGGTATTACAGCCTCATTCAATAACACACACAACTCGTTGAAATATTTTTGTGGCATCCCAGAACGGGCCTTCAAAGTCATAAGACGAGCCACAAAAGACAACTGAGTGTGGTTCTTACACCCAGGGTATAACTCTTGATCGGCAGCGTCCAGCAACTCGTACAACAACTTTGCTGTAGCGTTTGGATCTTCCTCTGTGTCTGGGTTGTTAAAAGAGGGACCCCCGATATCATGAACCATCGCGTGGTATGTCCCGTATTCTTCTTTAGGTTCTACATCTACGTCGACACGTGTTTCTTGAGCATATGAAGGTATTTCATTTTCACCATGAAACCTCCAAATCTCGTAACCCCGTGTGAAACCCTTTTTAGCGAGATGAAGCTGTACAACATCTGTACTTCTAAAGTATATATTCTTACACTTCACACACGGACACTTGATTTTTTCTCCATCCATTAACTGAGGCTGACTACTTGCAAATCTTAAGAACTCGTCAAGCCCAGCAAGGAAGTGCGGATTAAATCCCCCGTTCGGAAGTAAACGCAGATACATCCAATCTCGACTCATTTTTATAACCCTGATTAATATTAATAAGTATTTACGTAGTACAATGAAGTTAAATTAGTTACGGAGATGGCAAGAATATATTAGTGGTCTATTAAATGAGACATTAATTTAAATGAAGATTGCACATGTGTAAACATGGACTCACTTAGGAAAGTGTTAAATGCGAGTTGAATTATTTGAAGTTAAATAGAGGAAGAGAATTATAAGTTGATCTGGAGTAGAATAGTGGACGACAATAGAGGACGAGAATTATGAAAATTATGGTCCCAGGTTGAGAATTATGGTTTGCCGGCGAATATTATAAGTTCATTTGCAATTGATTGCATTTGGTTATTTTCGGTCATTTAATTTGGTCATTTTTGGAGATTTATTTGCAGTTGATTGCATCCAAATTAATATCTCATATCACTAAATCTAATCAAAACAGTCAGCTGATACAATCATGAAAATATCCCAACATACATTTCATGATCAAAACATTCGTACATAATAATTAAAATATCACAACACATGCATCTCATCAAACCACCACAACATAATATTACACATATTGGGAGAAGATCCTTAAAACATAATCAAAATCTATCCCAAAGGGAGAAGATCCTTAAGAAATTAATTATGTCTATCCCAATGTCATAATATATATATATAAATACAACATTAATTACCTAATTATTTACATTTAATTAACCTAAGTAAATAAATAAGTACATTATTATAATTTAATTACCTTTCACCGAAGTAGAGAGCGTCGGAGTGGCAGAAGGCGGCTCGGAAAGGCTGAGAAAGGAGTCGGGAGGCGACAGGCGTAATTGAAGAAACCCTAATTAAACAATTTAAACATATAATTAAACTAACGCTCAATTAACAAATTAACTAATACTAATTAACAATTTAAACACTAAATTATTTCAATATTCACTTCGGTTAGCAAGAGGCGAAAGGCGAGTCCTAAACAAATTTAATTAAAGTAATTAAATTATAATTAACATAAACTAATTAACAATTAAATTAAACTAATAAACAATCTAAACTATAATTACCATTAAACTATAATTAACATAAACCATTAAACTAATTAGCAATCTAAACTATCTTATATATACTAATTAAATAATTAAACTAACTATCTTATATATACTAGTTGGGAACTATCTTATATATACTAATTAACAATCTAAACTAATTAAATAATTAAACTAACTAAATTAATAACTTATTAAACAATTAAATTAATTAATTAAACCTATATTAATTAACACTCAACTAATTAAATAATTAACTATAAAATTAACTTATTTAAACAATTATAACACTAACCAATTATTCAAACTAACGCTAGTTAATTCAAGAAAGCCAATTAAACATAATCAATTATTCAAACTTATAACCCTAGTTAATTCAATCATATTCTTAATTACACATAATTATCAAATTTACTATAAATGACATTAACTAATTAAAAATTAAATTAAAGTAAATAAAGTAATGAAACCTAGATAGCTATATAATATTAATTAACAATATAAACTAATTACATAATTAACAATTAAATTACCTAATTAAACCATAACCTAATTAATTAATCTAATTAAATACTAAACCATAATTAATTAATTAATCTAATTAAACCATAACCTAAATAATTAATCTAATTAACTAATTAAACAATTAAACTAATTAAACAATTAACACAATATAAACAAATAATTAACAAAATTAACAATTAACAAAATTAACAATTAACAAAATTAACTAATATAAACAATTAACACAATATAAACAATTAACAAATAATTAACAAAATTAAAAAAAATGGAAATAATTACATACCTGTGGAGGTGCTGGGCGGCGGCGGCTGGGCGGCGGCGACAGAAGCGGAGGAAAAGGGGGTGCTTCTCCGGGGATAAAAACGGAGACAATTAATTACAAAAATATAGAGATTAAGAGAAAGGGGAAGGGAAATCGAAGTAATACACATACCTGTGGTTGCTTTGGCCGGTGGAAGGTTGGAATCGCCGGAAAAAGCTTCAAATCGCCGGAGAAGAGGGGGGAGAGGGCTGCTGCTGTTCTGTTTCGTGAAATGGGATACTGCCCGATATATAGGGCGGGACGACGGACCCAGTCCGTTGTCCGGTATAAAATTAATTAAAAAAAAATTCACGACGGACTAACGACGGACCAGTCTGTCGTCCAGTCCGTCGTTCACTTTGGCGCGTACTTTCGCGCTAAAAAAACAGTCGCTAGTCCGTCACCAGTCCGTCGTTAGCAAAATTTGTTGTATTCCGTCGCCAGAGGACGACGGAATGTCATTTCGTCGCCAGTTTAATGTTTTTTTGTAGTGTATGATGGTATTCGTGGTAGCTATAAAAGGTCGTCCAAGGAGTAGTGTATGCTCAACTCCATTCTCATGCACATCCCCTATCTCAAGAACAACAAAATCAATGGGAACGATTAATGGACCAATTTGAACAAGCACATCTTCAATTATTCCTTTAGGATGACGAATCGATCTATCCGCTAATTGTAAACTCATGCTAGTAGGTTTTAAATCTCCTAGACCAAGTTGTTTAAAAATAGAATACGGCATAAGATTGATTCCCGCTCCTAAATCTAACATGCCAGAAGCTACCTTACCATTACCTAACATGATATCAATAACGAAGCTACCTGGATCGTGTCGTTTAGGAGGTAAAGATTTTTGCATGATTGTGCTTGCTACCTCGGAAATAGTCACCAACTCTTGATCATCAAGTTTCTTCTTCTTCGAAATCAGCTCCTTGAAGAATTCAACATAAGATGGAATATTCTTGATCGCTTTGAGGAGTGGAACGTTCACTGTTACTTTGGATAGCATCTTGTAAAGATCTGCAATTTGCTGCTCACTTTTAACGTCCTTTAGCCTGCTAGGATAAGAAATAGGCGGAACGTATGGATTTATCGCCTTGTGAAGTTCCTTATTGGATTGTTCGTCCTCCTCCTTCGGTGTCACCTTCTCGATTTTGCCCTGGGATATCATCTCCATTTTCTTATCCACCACCTTACCATCCCTTAGAACGGACACGGCTTGCACTTGATGGGGTTGTTGGCCTTGGGCAGGAATTTTGCCCGTTTGTTGGTTTTGCTGTAATTGATTGACAGCGCCAGAAATCTGCCCTATAGCCGTCTCGAGGCGTTTAATGGTGGCGTCTTGAGTCTCTCGAACCTTCTTGCTCTCTTGTATGAACGCGGCAAAACTATCCTCAATAGATGATTTTTGAGGAGGAACAGGTGGATAATGCGGCATCGGTGGGGGATAGAATTGTTGTTGCGGTGGTGGATAGAACTGTTGTTGTGGTGGTGGAGGATAATATGACTGCTGCTGACATTGATATTGAGGTTGAAAGTTCAGACTAGGAGGGCGTCGGTTTTGGAAATTCTGGCCTCCTTGAGCTTGCGGCTTCCACCCCGTATTTGGATTTCTCCAATTATTTTGTTGAGGGGGAGGTTGCGGCGTGAATTCCTGAGCGGCATAGACCTCCGCTTTGCCCTCGGCCGTCATATCTCCCATGTGTTGACAAATGTCCACCGTGTGGCTAAAATCGCCACAAATACCGAATGGCTCAGGTGCATTTTGCGGAATGGATGGTGATGGGGGTCGGTTCATCTTCAATTCTTGTAGCTCCCTCATCATATCCGCCATTTGTTTCTTGAGATAGGGGCTCGTACTCACTGTGCTGGCTTCCATTCGTCTCGGGCGTGTGGATTTCTGATGCGAACTCGCAGCTAAGGTCTCGAAGATCTCGTTCATCTCCTCCACCGTCTTGACTGCAATATTTCCTCCCGCCGAACTGTCCACCATGAATTGAGTGGTATGGAGCAAACCATCATAGAAAAATTGACAGAGCATCTCCGGTGCCATTTGATGGTGAGGACACTGTTGAAGTAGCTCTTGAAATCTCTCCCATGCCTCATGGAATGGCTCGTCGTGTGCTTGTGCGAAATTTATTATTTTAGTACCTACCGCTTGAGTCTTGTGATGCGGATAGTACTTCAACATGAATTTCTCACAAGCCGATCCCCAAGTAGTGAGTGTTCCGGATGGAAGAGATAAGAACCAAGATTTGGCCCTATACTTCAATGTGTAAGGGAAACACTTCAACTTGAGTTGATCCTCCGTCAAAGAGTGAAGCGGGAAAGTCTGCACCACCGTGCAATATTCTCGGATGAACGTCAAAGCGTCTTCACTCGGGAGTCCATGGTACATCGGAAGTAGTGATTGATGGTGTGGCTTCAACTCATAGTTTCGGACTGCGGTGTCGAGAACGATGGCTGAAGTAGAAGTTGTCCCGAATTTAGGCCTAGTGAAATCACCCATATAACGCGGCCTCTCGTCCGATCTCTCATTGGCCATCTCTTCGAATAAACGCGGAAGCAAAAATTCGTCAATGTGCTCAATGTCTTCTTCTACGGATGCTAAAATAACACGTTTCCGGTTTATGTTATCAATGAAGGGCGTCAATGGCTTTTTAGCACTGCGGCGACCTTGCATAAAAAACACTCGACAAAAACGTTACGAGTACCACAATATAGAAGAAGAAAGTAAACATAGTAAATAAAAGGAAATAAAAGGAAAAATAAAAAGAAAAATAACAATGAATTAAATCGCCTAAAGTCTTCCCCGGCAACGGCGCCAAAATTTGTTTCAACTTATTTTTAACTTTCAGTACGTGGCATTGTTTAGACCAGACCCACTTTCCGATAAAGGGACTCAGTAACGGGCACGAGGAATATTTCCAGCCGATATACCTCCAAGTTATTTTATTAAGTCGCTCGCAAGAGAACGAGTTCGTTATAGATTAATTTGACCCTAGTCGTATTCTCAAGGAAGGCTTAGCAGGGCTATTATATTATTTGTTCGTAAAAACGGAAAGCAATTAAAAGGAGTTTGAATTGGATTTCTATAGCTAGGCGAAGAAAGTAATTAAGAAAGCAATTAAAATCTAAACTAAGAACGAAAATTAAATCTAATCTAGGAAAGTAAAAAACTTGAAGCTTGAAAACGAAAGAAGAACGAGAAGAAACCTGGAATTTAAAAACGATGAAAATGATTGAAAGCATAAAACGAAACAAGCTATAAAAGTAAATAAACAAAGCAATAACTAAAGGGAAAGAAACGAACTTGAATTAATACTCGAAGTACGTCTGAAACGACAATAAAAATCTGGAAATAACGGTGTTCGAATGTTGTAAACGGCTAACTCTAAAACGAAGAACGGAACGAAAAATCCTATCTAGAATGCTAAGTCTCGACCCTTGATTGCGGGATCGAGACGAACTAAAAATAATGGAAATATGCTGGAAAACTAGTCTAGGAATTCGTGCCAAAAGGATTCGGGACGAAGAGTGGAGAATTGCGATGTATCGAATGAATGGCACGACGTGTCTTTTTATAGCGAGAGGAAAGTCAGCTGTCTCTGGAAGTCACCGGGCGCTGACTAGGTTTGTTCCGAGTGGCGCTAGGGTTCGTTGCAACGGCCCGCGCGAAAAAAGGGGAGTCAGCGACCTCTTAGATAGGTCAGTGGTCGCTGACTTGTGTGTTGCGGCCTGGCACGGCCGCTGGCTCGCGGGTGGCTAGTCGCTGGCTCAGTCTGGCTAGTCAGCAACCGCTGAACATGGGTCAGCGGCCGCTGACACGGTCTGTCTCGTGTCCTTCGGCACACTTCTTCATTTTCTCGTCTTTTCTCGTTTCTTTTCCACTTTCAACGCTCGTTTAAGCCAATGATCCTGAAACATAAAATGAAACATAAATCGGGCCAAAACATCACGGAACGAGGGAAAATAATACGAATAAAGCTACGAAAAACCTAAGTTTAGACGAACAAAATGAGACTAAACATAGTGAATGAAATCTTGAAATTGAAATTGTTAAAATGTGAGTAGAAGTGTTCACGGTTATTGTTATGGTTTGAACCGTAAATGAATCATCGGCTTATAGTTTTATTATTTTGAAATCGTAATCAAACCTTTGTTACAACAATTTGCAGTTTCAATTTTGAACTTTCGATTTTTTTAGAACTGCCTTAAAAATGTGTAATTTTATATGATTAATACAAGTTAAAATTGAATTAGAGATTGAAAAATCAATTATAATAAATACTCCCTCCGTCCTAACTAGTTTGAGTCGTATTCCTTTTCGGGTCGTCCCAACTAGCTTAAGTCATTTCATTTTTAGTACATCTTTAATACTCACACAAATTTAAATAATATATATTTCTATCATCACTTTATACTTTAAATATACTATCAACATACACTTCTTACCTCAATTCTCATGCCGAAAAGAAGTGCCACAAGTTAGTTGGGACAGAGGGAGTATTAAGAAACTAACAATTCATGGTTCCAAATATTTGAAACCAAAATCAGACCATTTACACAATTACGGTTCGAAATTGAAACTTTAAGAACAATTGCGATCAACAAAACTATCGATTGCAATTTTATTAACACCTCTAAATAAGAGCTACTAAACAAATAAGATTTTGTGGGGTCTTAGAAACAATGAGCTAGCAGAGAAAATGATGCCTAACCGTTACCTACTCTATGTGTGGTATATATAATACTTATATAAGAAAAGTTCAAATAATAAACACGAGAATAAATATCACCTTCGATCCACCTGGTATGATCGAGATTAGTAGATATAACAAATATAATGCATTATATGTATAAAGTAATGATCTATACTATCTATTCAATCCAGATGCATGTACCGTCACTATAACAAATTTTTTAATAGTGACGTACAATTACTGACATTAAAAGGTATGTCATGAAATAAATTACTTACCCTACTTGTTTTCTTTTTAAATTGTTTTATTAATTTTGCCTTATTTTTAAAATAACAAAAAGTTACTCTTTAAAATGTGAGGGTCTCACCACTTTTCGATTTTTATACTGTTTCTTATTTTACGTGTAGAAAAGAAACAAACCGTTAATATCGGGATGGAATGAGTAAATTTGTAGATAATAATAATATTAGTTGCATCAAAATATGTATCGATATAGTTTTATTATATATAAAATATACGTAACTTTATTATATTTAAAAATGTAACATTTTTTCTAGAAATTTGTTGTATTCAATGTTGTCACTGTATATTTTTATGACACGTGATTTTTTTTACATTTTAAAAGGTTGTAAATTTTATGACACATGCATGTTTATGTAACTAAATTTGTTAAATCAAATTTTATGTAATCATGGTCTAGTGATAAAGATTTATCGACCCATAAAGGTCAAGGTATTGATAAATCACTTAATTCTAATATTGAGCCACATTTTTACATGTTAAAAAGTTAGTTACACTTTTATGTAAGGAACATTGTTTGTTACAACTGTTACATTCTATTTTTTCTTACCCATAATAGGTACTCACATATGAAATATCTATTTATTTAAACTATTTATATGTGTCACAATTTATTTAAAATTTTGTCCCTATTAGAACAATTTGTTGTAAAGATATTTATTTATATTTTCCCCCATATGTCTCTGTTTCTATATATACAAAATATATATGTATTGAAATAAAAGAATTAATATGTTTGCCTGATATACATTGTGAGTGAGTGTATCTATCCCTAGTTTTCTCCCCCGTATCTGTACTTCATAAACAAATATAGCTAAATCTTCGTCATTTATATAGAGATATAGAAATACAGTTATATATAGTGATGAATTAGATAGGAAAATTCAGTTGAAAGAAAAATCATCAGAACATGAGTATGGAAGTGAGAGATCAAAGGAAGAGTGGTGATGGTGGAACGACGTCGTTTATCTCTGATGCTGTGGACTACAAGGGCGCTCCTGCTAATAGGTCCAAAACTGGTGGTTGGTTTTCTGCAGCATCAATTCTGGGTACGATGGTTTTCTTTTTTACCTTTTATTTCTTGATCTAATTTCAAGACACAAAGTTAATCAAATAACAAACTGAAAAAGAAATTCACAGATCCTTCTTCTGATTTGATGGAGGAATTTTTCTGGACTAGGTTTATATACCGTTTATCAATGCATGTATATGAAGGTTGAAGATGGATCCTTTAGCGTTAGACATGCAATAATGATACATTATTTTATTTTTTTTCTGATTTAACATTTCTGCAGATTTGATGATCAAAGGGAAAAAGTTTATCCAAGCTCTATCATCAGTACTAATTAACTAATTTTAAAATATAAATAATTTTCCTATTAAAATTTTTGTGCAATGCATGCTTTCTAAATATGATAAGATGTTCACTAAAATGCATGAACAGGAACTTGGGTGAACTCGGATCAACAATAAACTACCTCAAATTAAGAGAAATTTAGGAAAATTAGAGTTTTTGTTGAACCAGAGGCAGCTCTATGATGAGAGTTTATTATGATGTAGGCTTATAGCTTACCCCAAGCACTTTTACTCCAATTAAATTTTAATTCTCTAGCTAGTGGCTGTAGATTAATGTCCCAAGGGGATTTGAGTTTTTCGTGACATGATGTTGCAATTTAAATTTAATATATTTTTTATGTTTAATTCAAGGTTAGAGTTAATGAGTTTAGTTTAGTTTTAATTTTTAGAAGAAAATGAAAATGAAAATGGAGGGGACCACATGGTATGTCACGCCCCAAATTCCCGAGGGAAGGCCCGTAAGCCGGGGTGCGACTAGGGGTGGGATTTAAGAAGCGGGGAAGAAGGGGGGCATGCTTGATTTGGAAAGAAAACCCGAATAATACTTCAAACATAACCATTAATTGATAAGCGAGAAGACTCGCAATTCAAATCGATGCAACAAGCTATTCGATGTCAAAAGTTGAGGTTCACAATCATAATTATATCGAATAGAATAACATAACTAGAGTCATTAGAAAGTTATAGATCGACAGACGAACTATACTTGACAAAAGGAATATCATAGCGGAAGCAATTCATAAAAGCAATCTGACGAGAACAACAACCACTCCTCAGCTCAGCTCGTCACAACCGGCACTTAACCTGAAAACATTTGGAAACAATTTGTGGGCTGAGTACTAGTGTACTCAGTGGGCTATGCATTTTATAAACAGTTTTATAAAATATAAACATTTTTATCCATTCATGAACAACATACCTTAGAAGGTTTCAAAACGAAAAGTACTTCTAAGCATGTCAAATCATTTATCATTTTCATTCGTTGTGCACAGTTATGTACGTTCTAAAGTTACTCTTACTTTGGCCCCGGACCTCTTGCCACTGTCGAGCCCATTTACATTCAGACTTCGGGTTGAAACCCAGAGAGTCAATTAAGCATTTAGATTTTGGGTTGAAACCCAGAGAATCCCTTTCTGCTTTTGGATTTCGGGTCGAAACCCAGAGAATCCCATTAACATTACAGCAGCACACAATGGAGATCAACCCATTGCACTACTACCCATCGTGTACACAGTTTTCGACTAACGTGTTAGGTCAAGCCGAAAACCTCGATCGATTAACTTCAGAGCATTAAACTTAATTGAACGTACATTAAAACATGACATGGATAACATTTCATTTTGCAATATCAGAGCTTATATAACTCAAACATAATTTTGAGAATAATAAACCCACCTCTTGGAATAAATCCGTCGATTAAACCCCCTTTGAGTTTAGAAAAGCGGTGCTAATCCTCACGTGCAATTTCGGTTACACGTTGTACTTGACCTTCATAATATACTTAGAAACCTTAGAATTTAAATAAATCTATATCTAATTAAAAGCTAATAAATAGCTCTTAGAGTTTCATATCCTTTCTATTTTCTATAAACGTATTTTGGATGTTCTCCAAAAATCTTAGCTCGTTTTATAGCATTTAATAATTAAAGCTATCATTACTTGATTAAAACGAGACAATTAAAATCCTATAAAATCATTCGGGATAAAAATATTACTTCCTCACTTTTAATCGTTACCTCGTTGCTATTCGATTCTTGATCTTTTTATTAATTAATTATTAGTAATTAATTACTAATTCATAATTAAATAATTATTCATTTTAAATTCTTAATAATTATTAATCCATACTTACGAATTTTATTAATTAAGGTTAATTAAATTAACCATTCCATTAAATAAATTATATGGACTTATGAATTTATTAAGGTCCAATTATTTAGGCCCAATCACCTTTTACTATTCTTATTTCCTAGCAACAAAAATCTATCTCTCTCCCTCACCAACGTCTAAACACCCCCCAAAATCATTTCCTTCTTTTTTATTTCTTCCACTTGCAGAAACCATTAAGCTCCAATGTCTTCCTTTCTAATTTCCCTTTTTATTTTATTTATTAGCAAGTTCTCTTATCTCTCCTAACTCATCACCTCTCACTCCCATTTTCCTTTCTTTCTTTTCCTCTGCAGAAGACTAAGCACAACTGCTGCTCCCCGCTCCGCCGCTGCGCCACTTCGCCGGCGTCGCTACATAGCTCCGAAGCTGTTCGAGGTCTGTCCGGAGCTGTTCGAGGTGGTTCGAAGTTGTTCGAGGTGGTTCGAAGGCTGTCCGAGGTCGTTCGAAGGTTGTTGCACTTATCGCCGCCACTGCTGCCCTGCCATTTCCGAAGCATCGTCACGATATCACCAGCTCGTCCGTACGCTTTCTCACGCGTTCTTTGAAAGCTTTCGCAGCAGCGATTGGTCCTCCGACTCATTTCAATGGTTCATTATTCTCTCGAAATTCAAGCAGTGGGTATTCTCATTCTTAACCTCTCTCTTAAATTGAAACAAATGACTTATGTGGGAAAAATCTCTAAACTATGTTATGCTTCAATTCAAGTCTCGTTTGATTATGTTGATTGGTGATGGATTTATGATATATTTGTGCTAACGTTTGAGTTGATTCAAAAGCTTGAATAATAAATCATGACACACTTGTATATAAACAGAATAAATCTAAGTTCTTAAACATAATAAATCTATGTTCTTTAATGTTAGAAGCTTACTTGATTGTTGTGAAGAAGGTGAAAATGATATTATTGCTTTAGTGTAAGCAAGGTGCTGCTGTACTCCTTTCCTTGTCCTTCTTGTTCATTTGGTTTGCATTTCCAGGTAACACTTTGATATAGAGAGGATGGTATGGGATATGTGGTTGAAATGAAAAGTTTAACATGTGGCTGTGAAGGGAGCGACCGACACCAATGAAAAATTTAGATTGGGTAGTAGATTTTTTTGGTTTAGATATTTGTTGTACAGTGTAGTGTTTGGATATTGCTTATTTATTCTTGTTTTGATTGGGATACAACATTATATTGTCTTTTAATTCTTTATTACAACTTAAATTTTATTTCTTTTCAATTAGATAAACGTGCTAATTTAGTTTATTAAATTAGTACGATCATTTTACTTAAATCGATCCGCTTTAAATTCGTGTCTAAATCGTTATTCGATTTAAATTAATAACCTAAAATGAAACTCAACATCGGAGTTTTAAAATTCTTAATGGATATGAGAACTCTAATATAGTAAAACTCTTTTAATGCTATAATTAAACGAGCGGGGTATTACATGGTAGGCGCAAGCACGCCTTGTGTAAATGTAAAAGTTTGTTACAAGAAGTTTAATGCAGCATGGTCATATTTTCATGCATCATTTAATGGTTTAAAATTTCTCATTGTTTTATTTAATTCCTAACTATACATGTGAATATATAATAGTGGTGGAGTTATGTGAAAGGCTTTCTACAATGGCAATAGCAGTAAACCTGGTGACTTACCTCACTGGCACATTGCATCTCTCAAGTGCAACTTCCTCCTCCACTGTTTCACTCTTCGGCGGAGTTTCTTTCCTTCTCAGCCTTTTCGGAGGCGTACTCGCCGACTCATTGCTCGGCCGATATTCGACAATCGCCATCTTTGCAACTCTTCACATTGCGGTAAGTATTTGACTTGTACCAAATCTTGCTAGAAAATTAGAATAAGATCTCTTATGCCTAATCATATTATATCTTGTGGTTCATTAATGTGAGAGAATACACGAAATAATTATGTTCAAGACTTATATATAAGAAAAACATATATTATAGATATAAAATTATTAATTGTGAAATGTGTCGTCATTGTTTTAAGAGGGTACAAAATATCACACGGTTAAACTATAGAAGATTCAAATGTAAAAATGTTAGATTAATGACTATTTTATGAGTTTGTTATATGAAAATGATTCTGCCGTGAAATTTTGTGGGCCAGGGAACATGTCTATTGGCCGTTTCGACAGTGTTGCCCAAGCTGCGGCCGCCTCCGTGCAATCCTCCATCGGGGGACTGCATAGAAGCCAACGGCCATCAAATGGCGGTATTCTACTTGTCTATCTACACAATGGCGGTAGGCGTAGGCGGAATCAAGTGCAGTGTCTCGGGCTTCGGGGCGGATCAATTTGATGAGGCCGACGAGGAGGAGAAAACTCAAATGGCCTACTTCTTCAATAGGTTCTACTTGTTCATCAGCATTGGTACTCTTCTAGCTGTCACTGTCTTCATTTATATACAAGAAAATGTAGCTAGAGTGTGGGGATATGGCAGTTGCACCCTCATGATGCTGCTAGCCCTTGCCATTTTTCTATCGAGTACTCGAAGATACCGGTATAAACCGCGTATTGGCAGCCCTGTCGTTCAGATCTTGCAAGTCTTGGTGGCTGCTGTAAGAAAGCGAAAGATCGAGTTCCCTTCGGACAAACAACATTTGCACCAAACTCATTCCGAGGAGTCGGGAATAGCATCTACTTCTCAGTTCAGGTTCGTATAATTAATTAACTAGACAAGGCTACTTTTCTTGTCGAAATAAATATTATACACCCAAACTTCATTATAAAATATTTTAGCCAACAACTCAGGAACAGGGGAAAAACATTACAAAATTACGTGAATTTGTGTGCGTAGCTTAATAAATAACAAGATTTTCATTTGTTAATTTAGGACATACTATCACTCTCTTTGTTTATAAAATTATTAATTACTTATTTTAATCCGAGTTTTTAAAAAATAGCTTAGTTTGACTGTGTGTATTATATATTAAGTAGTGTTTAAATTCATTTAATTTATTATTTTTAATTAAATTATATATATTAAATGAATTCTAAATACATTTAGTATCTATATAAAAAAGTCAAATAGAACTCTACCAACAGAAACCAAACATTTAATGCCAAGTTCTCTATCACGTGCACTATATGGACTATTGATTATAATATCCATTTGAATAATAACTATACATTTATATCCAACAGAAACCATTTATAACTATATGCATTAAATGGACTATTGAGTTGTGCTGGAGTTACGGTCTATATCTAGGGAAATCCTTCATCACATCTCTTCTAAACACTTGGTTGAGCACGTTTCATCTAAAATGGGCCATAGTGTAATACTGAGTTACAATCATAAATTTTAGTATTACTGACAAAAATAATTTAGACTCCATTTAATAATAACATGTCAGTTTCAGAACGGGTCGGGTTAACGGGGTATGTTGCTACTGTTATTCAGTGGTTGGGCTAAAAAAAACAACTCAAAAATTATATTGGTCGATTTTCTTCTGGGCTATAGTGAAATGGCCACATTCCCGATCCATGGAATTAGGCGCCCATCTTTTTATTGTTGCCAGTCCAAACCGGCTCAATCTAGTTTGCATGATATTTTCAAAAAAGATTAATGATAGGATATGGCCCATCAAACAAGGCCCAGTAGAAGCCCATTAGTGGCACCTCGGCCCAAGAGCAGCTCGGCCCAATAGCTCGGCCCATAAGCCTAGCACCTCAGCCCACTTGGTATAACCGCCTCTAATTTGTCTATAAATAGGCTCTCAAAGCTAGATTAGAGGACACAATCTGTAATTGCTATTTTCAAGTCATAAATACATCAGCTCTCCTCTCCGTGGACGTAGACTTCATTAAAAGTCGAACCACGTAAATCCCGTGTTATTACTTTCTGCACCTCGTACAATCTCACCTCGAAAATTAAGACCGATCACTGGCGCCGTCTGTGGAAAACGTTATAAATTTTGTGAGTTCGATCCAGATTTTCCGAAGTGAGAACAAGATGGTTAGATCTACCCGCTCTACTGCCATAACTGCTGCTGCTAAAGGAAAGCAGAACCAAGCCGAGCTGCCCCCCGCACCCGCCGACCCACCTCGTACCTCTACCAACGAAGGGGATGTACGTCGGGTACAACCTAATAGACAGCACGTACTCCGTCGCCGAACTCCGGAAGGCCATGTGGAGGACGTTCACTCGAACCGATCTCACGATTCTATCAATAGCGGAGGGCTGAATCAGGATAACCAACGAAGAAACGCCTCGCTCCAACCTCAGCTCGGAGATGCGCTCAAAGCGTACCTAGACCTTCACGAACAAGACTTCCTCAAATTTGCCGAACAGCATCGGCAACAGGACCTGAACGAGGAAGATAGAGCGGGACCATCACGACAACAACCTCGTCCCTCGAACCAGATTGTCGAGGGAAGAAATGATGAGGTCCCCAGGAGACAACCTGATCGCCGAGAAAACATTGCCTCACCTCGGCGAGGTTCAACTTCTCCTCGTCAAAACGTCGTCCCTTCCCAACGTGACGAGGAGTACCGAAGAGAGAGGACACCACCTCGTCGAAACGTCGACCATTTTCGACGTAACGAGGACAACCACAGAGAGGGAAGATTCACTATCTACAGCCGAATCGCTACTCCCTTTACCAACAAAATTCTCTATACTCCGCTCCCATCAACATATAGAGTTCCACCTATCAAACCCTACAATGGTTCCTGTGACCCGAGCAACTTTTTGTCACAGTACCAATACAATATGCTGAACCAGGGTTTAGCCGAGGACGTCTATATGTGCAAAGTCTTCCCCGAACTATTGGTGGACAATGCACGAAAGTGGTTCGACAACCTACCGCGCTGCAGCATAGGGTCGTATGCCGACCTGCTGGATGCCTTTGAAAGACGCTTCTTCCAGAAAGCCAAAGCAAAAATGAGTTCGGCCCAACTTCTCACCTTGAGACAAGGACGAGGAGAATCAATCAGCGACTTTTTGGCTAGATTTTACAATGAAAGCCTCAAGGTCGATCGCCTCTCTGACGACGTCCTCATCTCGGCATTCCAAAATGCCATCCACTCCGGCACTCTCTTCAGGGAGCTCGTAAAAGAGCGCCCCCAAACCTCCAAACAATTATGGAGAATTGTGGATACATTCGCCGAAGCGGATGAGGCCGATAGGAAGAAGCGGGCTATTGACCGACCTGAAGGTCAAGAAAAGAAAAGGAGGGAAGAACGAACCGATCACGGGCCAACCCGACAAGGTGCCCTTGAGAGAATCCAACGAGGTCCACTAGCGTCTCGCCTCGGACCTTGGCCTAGTCAAGAACAAGATCGGTTCGCTCCGCTAAGTAAACCTCGAGCAGAAATCTACGAACTCCATACGAACTTGTTCTCAAAGCCTCCACCTTTGTCCCGAACTGGATCAAAGAGACGACCTAGGGACAAGTACTGCGAGTTCCATGAGAACCACGGCCATGACACCGAGGAGTGCCGAAACCTCGCCTCGGAAATTGACCACCTAGTGCGAGATGGTACTCTTGGAAAATACCGAGGTCGAAATCAGCAGGAAACCCGATCTCGGAGCAGAAACAAGCGAAGCAGAAACAGGGGGGAAAATTGCAAACCCCACCACGACAAGAAACCGAGGCATGATGACGAGGACGAGGATGAAGATCAGCCTCAGTACGATGGAGTCATCGCCGCCATCATCGGGCTGCCGCAAGGTTCGACGAGGTCCTCACTGAAAGCCGAGGCTCGGAACCAACCATCGGAAGAACCCTCTCACAAGAGGTTCAAAAAGGACGAGGTCATCATCTTCTCTAGTGATGACCCCGTCCCTCACGCCTCGCCTCATCAAGATGCCACCATTATCGAAGCCGTGGTGGCCAATAAATTAGTGCACCGAGTATTCATCGATAGTGGAGCCTCGGTAAGCGTACTTTTCAAGAGCTGCTTCGGCAAACTTGACATCGAAGAAGCACGCCTAAAACCAGCACCCGTCCCGTTGAAAAACTTCACACAAGGGGAGACCTCGACGGACGGTACGATCTCGCTCCCCGTGACGGTAGGACGAAGCCCATTATCTACTACAAAGATAATCCACTTCTTCGTCATCAAAGCCAACTCTCCTTACAACATTATCTTAGGAAGAGATTGGCTGATAGCGACGAGAGCAGTCTGCTCGGCCTACCACTTGACAATCAAAATCCCTTCAAGGAACGGGGTTATCACGCTTCGGGGTAATCAAACACAGGCCAAGGAGTGCATGCAGGTCGCACTCCGAGGTTCTGGTGTGCAACATCCCCAAGCATAACAATTACAGAACCCCGAAGTGACGAAGTCGACCTCGTCCGCTGCAGAACCTCTAGAAGACGTCGTACTATACGAAAACGACGCATCCAAGGTCGTCAAGGTCGGTTTCGTCGGGGGAACCGAACTCCGAGGTCAAGTTATACAACTACTTCGGGAGTTCAGAGATATTTTTGCCTGGTCACCTCTAGATATGACCGGGGTGTCACCAAGTGTCATCACCCATCACCTCAACATCGATCCCGAGGTAAAACCAGTTCGGCAAAAGCAACGAGCTTTTGCTGCCGAGAGAAATCAGGTGATACACGACGAGGTACGCCAACTACAGCAAGCCGATATTTTATTCGAGGTAAAATATCCGACGTGGCTGGCTAACCCCGTAATGGTAAAGAAGCAAGGAGGGGGATGGCGCATGTGTATTGATTATACCGACCTCAACAAACACTACCCTAAGGATTGTTACCCCCTCCCCAACATCGACAAGAAAGTGGAAGCCCTCGTCGGTCACGAGGTGTTTAGTTTCCTCGACCTGTACAAAGGCTATCACCAAGTCCTTATGAGTACCGAGGACGCTCCGAAGACAGCCTTCGTTACAGACTTCGGCATTTTCGCTTACAAGAAAATGCCCTTCGGACTCAAAAACGCTGGAGCCACATATCAAAGGATGGTTGACAAGATATTCGAACTTCACATCGGCCAGATTGTTGAAGTATACGTCGACGACATCGTCGTCAAAAGCAAAAAAGTCAACACTAGCTTAAACGACCTCCAGGTCGTCTTCAAACTACTTCGCGAGGTGAACCTGAAGTTAAACCCAGGAAAATGCACTTTCATGGTCCAGTCCGGAAAATTCCTAGGGTGCTGGGTCTCTCGCGAAGGATTAAAAGCCAATCCAGCAAAGGTCAAGGTCGTCCAAGAGATGCAAGTGCCGAAGTCAATCCACGACGTGCACAGGTTAACGGGCCGCCTGGCCACACTCAACCGATTCCTATCTAAAGCAGCCGAGAAGCAACTCCCATTCTTCAAAGTCTTAAAGAAGGCCCCGAACTTCGAATGGAACGACGAGCACAAGTTAGCCTTCGAGAATTTGAGAAGGTATCTCGACAACTTGCCCACGTTGTCCGTCCCAAGAGAAGGCGAAGTTCTTTCCTTATACCTCGCCGCCTCGGACGAGTCAATAAGCGTAGTCTTAATACGAGAAGGACCTCGGCAGTTACCCATATACTTCATAAGCCGAGCTCTAAAAGGGCCAGAAACGAGGTACCAACCCCTGGAGAAGGTCGCACTTGCCTTGGTGAATGCTGCAAGACGACTTCGACCATACTTTCATGCTCACCCCATACAAGTATAAACCGACCTCCCACTTCGGCAAGTGCTCACGAAGCCAGAAGCTTCGGGGCGAATCGCCAAATGGGCGGTCGAACTTGGCGAGCATACGATCTCCTTTGCACCTCGGCAGGCTATCAAGGGACAAGCACTGGCGGATTTCCTAGTAGAGGCAATATTCGCCGAACCTCCGAAACCCTCCAAACCTCCCGGGGAGAATACCGAAGAAGAAATGCCGAAGACACCTCCAGTAGATTGTTGGAAAGTTTACGTGGATGGGGCGTCGGGCAAAAAAGGAAGTGGAGCCGGAATTCTGTTCGTCAATCCAGAAGGGAAGGAAATCCCTTATGCTCTACGGTTAAACTTCCCAACCACAAATAACGAAGTGGAATACGAAGCCCTGATAGCCGGACTTCGCCTCGCGCAAACTCTCCGACTACGAGCTATACAAGTTTACAGTGACTCCCAGATTATAGTGAGTCACGTCCTAGGCAAATACGAAGCGCGGGATGAAAGGATGAAAAAATATCTCCACAAGGTCAAAACTTTACAAGAAAGCTTCTCACACTTCGAACTAATACGAATTCCTAGAGGCGATAACGACCGAGCTGATGCATTAAGCAAGCTCGCGTCGTCAACTACAGCCTCTCCCATAGAAGAAGTCACGACCCGAAGTATCGACGAAGTCGAAGTGAATATGGTGTCCGATGACGAGCCGAGCTGGATGACACCACTTCGGGATTATTTAGAAAGAGGTGAACTCCCTGCTAACAAAATTGAAGCTCGGAAGCTTCAAAGAAAATCAGTCAAGTATGTTCTAGATCAGGGAATATTATACAGAAAATCATATCTTCAACCTCTTCTAAGGTGCGCGGGACCCAACCAAGCGAACTACATATTGCGCGAAGTGCATGAAGGATCCTGTGGTAGTCATATCGGGGCTCGGGCTTTAACCAGAAAGATTATGAGATGGGGATACTACTGGCCGACCATGCTTCGTGACGCAGTCGACCTCGTCAAAAAGTGTCTGAAGTGCCAACTCCATGCAACTGTTACTAGGCTACCTCAAACCGAGCTAACCAGCATGCAAAGCCCTTGGCCCTTCATGCAATGGGGGATAGACATCGTTGGCCCGTTTGAGCAAGCCCCTGGCCAGCTGCGATTCCTAATAGTAGCCATCGACTACTTTACAAAGTGGGTAGAGGCCGAACCTCTTGCAAAAATTACGAGCAAAAAAGCCCTCAACTTCGTCTGGAAGAACGTAGTCTGCCGCTTCGGTATACCTCATGTCCTCGTCTCGGATAATGGAACTCAGTTCACTGACAAGGCGTTTAGAGAATGGTGCTCCGAGCTCAACATCCAACAGAAATTCACCTCGGTAGCACACCCTCAGGCTAATGGCCAAACCGAAGTCACGAACCGGACAATAGTCAAGGGTTTGAAGACTCGCCTCGACAAAGCCAAAGGGGATTGGGCAGAAAATCTACCTCAAGTCCTCTGGTCCTACCGAACTACTCCTCGGACATCCAATGGGGAAACACCATACAACCTCGTCTACGGAACCGAGGCGGTGATTCCAGTGGAGATCGGCTTGCCGAGCCCCAGAACTATAAATTTCACGGCCAATGCCAACGAAGAAGGCCTCCGAACTAACTTGGACCTATTGGAAGAAAAACGAGAGCGAGCCTATATACAAGAAGCTCGGTACAAACAGC
Organism: Leonotis leonurus; assembly: GCA_026898415.1. NCBI lineage: Eukaryota > Viridiplantae > Streptophyta > Magnoliopsida > Lamiales > Lamiaceae > Leonotis > Leonotis leonurus. The sequence goes on from JAPKLX010000232.1 coordinate 138,438, forward strand.
AAGTAGCTCGGTATTATGACAACCGAGTGAAGCATCGACAATTCCAAAAAGGCGACTTCGTCCTCAGAAATAATGAAGTTAGTAAGGCAGAGAAGCTCGGTAAACTAGAAGCAACCTGGGGAGGTCCCTATCAAATCCAAGATGTCCTCGGCAAAGGGTCGTACAAGCTAGTCCACATATCTGGCGAGCCAGTACCCCGAACTTGGCATGTTTCTCACTTAAAGAAATATTACTTGTAATTTAAGACAATTTGAATTTTATTTCTTATATATAGGGTTTTATAAAGTATTTATGCTGTGTACATGTCCAAATTAAGCTAAAACTCCAATTATGGAGTAGCCTCTAGGGAGACCACTCCTATCGATAAATTCGACAAACAGGGAACTAGAAAGCCTAAACTTCGTCCTTAGACGAAGTGGCTGATTCAAAGCCTAAACTTCGCCCTTAGACGAAGTGGCTGATTCAAAGCCTAAACTTCGTCCTTAGACGAAGTGGCAGATACAAAGCCCAAATTTCGTCCTTAGACGAAGTGGCTACTCGAAGTACACAGAAAGAAGTCCGTCCAAACTTCGGCCCCGTCCCGTCTACAGTAACTCCGAAGTACATACTAATCATCACAAACGTCTTAAGCAAACTTGATTACACAAATTAAGTAAAGCTTTAGAGAAGTAATGATGATGAAAAGTTGTATTTCATTTCATAAGAATATGTATTACAATCATGGTGGAGGGTCCGAGCCCGGAGACCTACTACTAAAATTGAGATACTTCTCCACGAAGCCCAGACCCGAGCTCGAGCTAGCGCCATGACCAAGCACCGAATCTAAGAATGTCATCCCTTCACCACGGCCAAAACCACCTCGGCCTCGACCTGAAGGTGTAGATCGACCTCGACTTGGAAGCACAGCTCGTCCTCGGCCGCCTGAAGCGCGTCGCCCTCCACCTCGAGACATGATGGCAAGAGTCTCTTCTCGAGTTCGACCCAAAGTAAAGGGAGGAGCGCCAGCCGAACTCCGTTCTAACTGACCCGAAGAGGAAGCCTCGAGTGAAGCCTTCTTAGACTCGACCCACCTCTTCAGCTTCGGGTTCCTCTTCAGAATAATTTTGTACATGGATCCGAGCTTGAGAAGCGCCTCTTCCTGCTCACGAACTTGCCAGGAGTCATCGCCGTACTTCTCTATGTACTTCTTCGTACGAGCTCGGACCTCTTTTATTTGTGTGTGGACCTCGTATATGGTCAGGCCACCATTCCTATGTATACGGTCCTCGTATTCTTCATGCTCCTCGGCTACGGCCTTAAAGGTCTGAAGGTCGTCCTTGACCTGCTTGAACTTATCCTCCAGCTCCAAGAACCTCGCATGCTCCTCGTCCAGCTTCTCCTGGGCCAACCGAAGCTTCGCCTCGAGCTCGGTCTCGATGTTGGCAGCTCGGCTTTTCCAACACGCGACCTCGGCAGCTTCGGCAGCCCGACGAAGCTCATTTATTTCTGGTTCAAGCAGCGAAGTCCTGGAGAAGTCAAAAGCAGACTACAAAAAAAAAATATAAATAAGCAGTTCAGCAAGAGGCACAGTTCAAGGGAAAGTATTTTATATACGTGTAAAAAGCGCCTCCCTAATAGAGACGTGATACAAGCTAAAGAAAAGAAAAACAAAACTACTACGCCTCATCCCCACCGACCTCAGGCCCCTCAGCGCCGCCGCCCTCACCTCCTCCCTCCTCGGCATCGGCAGCCGGCCTCCTAGCCAGATCGGCAATGACGGCCTCAAGACTGTCATCCCGATCCACCGGGCAGTGCCGAACCACCTGCTCTGACAGCAGGGTCTTCTGCTGCGCGAGCCGCTCCACCACCGGGATGGCAGCGGTGCACTCCACGAGCACCTCCGCGTACTCCCGCAGCATCTCCTCCTTAGTTACCTTTTCATACCCGTACTTGACTTTATCAAGCTCGGGGTAATCCTTGGCAACCAAGTCGAGCGCTGCCGAAGTAATCGGCGTGCTCATGGCGGTCACCAGCTGCGCCGCCACGGTGCCGAAGTACTTGGAACGGAAAATCCGCTCAGCAAGTGCTCGCAGCACGCCGCCCTGCTCGGCCGCCGCCCGGGCCATCCTCTCCCTCTCCTCGGCCAGCTCCCCCCTCAACCTCGCCGCCTCGGCCTCCACCTCGGCCACCTTCCTCTCCGCCGCGAGCAGCTCGACCAGGGTCCAGGCCTCCTGCTCCTCCGCCTTCGCCGCCTCGGCCCTCGCCCCCTCGAGCTCGGCTTTCAGGGCCCTGAACTGCTCGACTCCGTCAATGACGAAGTGCGAGAGGGCGTTCAGCCCGTCCAGCACCATGTTCGCCTCCTGCACAGAATATGTCAGCACAGAACAAGAAAAAGAATCAAAGTAGACGCTAAAAACTCTTTCCACTCACCTCGGGAAACGGGGCCCTACGAGCCTCCCCCGACCCGGATGCCCGAGCATCCGGGCCTCTCTCCTCCTCCCTCCGAGGTTCCTCCAGGTCAATTATAGGCGGAGTCACCTCGGTCTCCACCCTCTCCGCCCTCTCCCGGCGCGGCGTCTCCTCGGCGGCCGAAGTGACTCTCAGCCTCTTCTTCTTCTTCCTCAGGGCCGCTTGCAAAACTTCAGGATCCACTGCAGAAGTAAAGCAAACATTAAAATCTAGTTCGGAGAAACGAGGACGGACAACACAACCCAAAAACCTCACCCGGATCCACGTCGGCGACGGCGTCACAGGGGCTTAGCCCATGCCTCGACAACTCAGCCTCGGCATATTTCCTCTTAATCATGCCGAGGTTCGCCAGGCTCGCCTCGACTTCGCCGACGGGATCCACCCTCAGCTGCGGCCCGAACTTGACCGAAGACCACTCATGCCGAGGCACTCCCTCTGCTCGGCAGAAGAAAAATTTCTTCTGCCAGTTCGATACCTTCGACGGGGTGGCAAGCTTGAATTTATTGGTAGGGGAAAGATACACCCACCCCGTCGGCGCCCTCTTCACCCTAAAGAAGCGCATCAAAGAACCTAACGAGGCCGAGCCTCCGCGGCTGCCGACCTCTATACAAAAACCGACGATCTGCTTGATCGACGGCGGTGCTAACTGCCCCAGAGGCAGCCTCCACCTCTCCAAAAACTCAACAAAAATGGGGCTCAAAGGAAAGCGAAGACCAAAATGCAGGTAGTCTTCGTAAACAGTAAAAAAACCTACAGGCGGGGAGCAACCCCTATCCTCCTCCCGAGGAACAACTAACTCCATGGACTCGGGGAAAACAAAATGACGGGCCAGATTCACCATGTGCGAGTCACTCATGGTGGAAGAAAAATCCAGCACCGCACCCGACCCAGATGGAGGCAAGAACTCAACCTCCCGAAATACGGGAGGGGAAAAAGCGCGGGTAAAAACCCTAACAGAAACCCTCGCCGGAAAACTCCTAATCGGCGAGGGAGACTCTACTACCTCAAGATCGACTGGGGCGCGAGAAGAAGAAGACGAAGAAGAAGAAGAAGCAGAAGATGAAGAAGCCATAATAACTTACTTGGTTGAAAGATGTGAATAAGCTCTCTCGAAGTTGAAATCGACAAATGGCAGAAAGGTTAAGAGCTTTTTGCAGATGGGAAAGTGAAATTAGGGTTGCGAAAAGTAAAAAGTGTTTATTAGCTTCCAAAGGAAGCCTTTATAGACATCACTTCACCTTTTCTCAACCGCCTCTTTTTCAAAATCCCGCCTCTTCGGCTCCTCCAACAGGAATGCGACACGTGTCGCCCGCGACCTTCTACAACAGCTGTCTTCCACCACTACGATTACTACTTCGGCTTCGTCAAAAGCTTCACCTCGACTTCGGCCACAACCAAAGCTTCACCTCGACCTCGGCTTTAGTAACTGCAAGATCTTCACCTCGCCCAGATCATCACTCCGTTAACCTCGTCAAGGTCTCCACTTCGGTGCAGATCTTCTTTTGAGGGGGGGATGTGATAGGATATGGCCCATCAAACAAGGCCCAGTAGAAGCCCATTAGTGGCACCTCGGCCCAAGAGCAGCTCGGCCCATTGGCACCTCGGCCCAAGAGCAGCTCGGCCCAATAGCTCGGCCCATAAGCCTAGCACCTCAGCCCACTTGGTATAACCGCCTCTAATTTGTCTATAAATAGGCTCTCAAAGCTAGATTAGAGGACACAATCTGTAATTGCTATTTTCAAGTCATAAATACATCAGCTCTCCTCTCCGTGGACGTAGACTTCATTAAAAGTCGAACCACGTAAATCCCGTGTTATTACTTTCTGCACCTCGTACAATCTCACCTCGAAAATTAAGATCGATCAATTAATAAGTCATATCTACCAAATAAGTAATAGTTATTTATTCAAAAATCAAATTAAATTTCATTTATGATGATCGGGAATAGTTAATATCAATAGTAGGGGAATGAATGACTAATCTTATGTCCACCGGTTGATTGAGTCCTACAGAAAATGATCATTCCTGATTATTATTATTTCGCACCAGTCATACGATAGGGAATTGAAGCAAGAATACCCATTCCATTCTTGCATATCAACCATGCCCTAAAAGTTTGGAAACATATATTCCATCATCCTTTAAGAATATGCACACTTGAAGTGGATACTAGAATGTACAAAGAATGATCGACGAAATATTGTTGAATGTATAGTCAATGGAAATATGTATGATCCCACCTTTATGTAGTTGTATGTACATGTTGAATAAGTAGATTGTTGAACGGTACAAAACTGAAAGGGGTGGTTTGGTTTGTGTGATAAGATTGATAGGATTATAAGTTTTATATATCTACCTTTTTATCCATAATCTTCCATCTCCTTATGAATTCAATCCATTTTTATGCCTCTTAATCACTCAAATGTTTGATTATATAATCACACCAAATTTGGCTTGATTATTTAATCAAGCATTTGAGTGATTAAAGAGCATAAAAAATGACTAAATTCATAAGGAGATGGAGGATTATGGATAAGAAGGTAGAGATTTAAAGGTTATAATCCTATTAATCCTATCAATCCTATCACATAAACCAAACCACCCCAAAATATTTCGTATAGGATAGTGTAAAGGAAAAGAATGTGCATGTTTTTTTGGAATAGAGAAAATAGCAGGATGGTCTATTTTACAGCAGATTATTTATATTATGTGCATCTCCATCTCCAAAATCATGTAGGTGTTTGGACAAGGCGGCCATGAGAAACGACAAGGACAATGTAATGATGGAAAGGGGAAGTGCGAATCCATGGAGATTGTGCTCGGTCACGAAGGTGGAGGAAGTGAAGATGATGACAAGATTACTACCCATTTGGGCAACAACGATAATGTTTTATGTAATACACGCACAAATGATAACTTTTGCAGTGCTGCAAGCTTCTTCTATGGAAAGGAGAATTGGATCGTTTCAAATTCCAGCAGCCTCCTTCAATGCCTTCTTCATTGGAGCTATTTTGCTAGCTCTCGGTGTTTATGACCGTCTTATCGTTCCTCTTTGGAGAAAACATTATGGGACTTTAGGTACGTATCACTCTCTATCCTACTCTCTTTATGATGAAAACACGAAATATAATACGAAATTTGATACTCCGTTTGACTATTACTACGTACGTTTGGAAAAAAAATCTTGCATTTTAGACGATTTTATGAATTGGTTTTTGAAATCGTGCGATAATTTTTTAATTTTTTAAATTATTTTGGAGTTTTGTTAGCACAATTTGAGCAATTTGATTCTTATTGGCATAAATTAGGCTTAATTAGATTTTATTTTTGCTTACGATAAATGTAAAAATTAAATTTTCAATCAATATACATATTTTAGAGTGATTATACAAAATAGTCAAAAAACATTATAATAGACAAATAATAGTCACCAACATAATAATATTTAAATTTTAGTCATTTACAAATTTTTTTATACTAAAATATTCTTATAACTATTTTATTACATTTATCAGTATGAATAGTATGGATCGTATTGAATCGTATCATTCATAAGTAATATTCAGTTTTATAAAATTGCACGTACGTATGAATCATATGAATGAATATTATTCATACATTTTATACTATTCGTACAATTAAACTTAAGTAGAAGGGTACTTGTGGTAATTCCCATTTAAAATGATTAGAATCTAAATATATTATGTTGGTGAATAGTGACTATTATTTGTCTTTTACAAATTTTTTTTACAAATTTTTTTGATTATTTTATAGTATAATTATAACTATATATTTTATGTCCTCCAGTTTTCTGTGTAAGAGTTTCAACGTATCAACGTATTTTGGAACAGGGATGCCGGATGTTCCTCATTTATATCAAAAGGGCATTACATATTAGGATTAATGATAATTTATGGACTGAACGCATTAGTCCGACCTTTGCTCAAATGAGTTATTTATAGTGACATGATAGTGGGCTAGATGGTAAGTATTTTTATGATACTTTTCGCTTAATAAAAATAATTCAAATTAATTTAATATTTATTTTGATATATAATTATAAATTTTTTAATTTTAAACTAATTTAATAATCTTATATTTTAAATAATTAATCATATATTTTAATGATCTAGTTTATTATTACAAGTAAACGCTACCATAAATAACACTCTCTCTAGTTTTTTAAAATGATATTTTGAGCTCACTCATGATTGTTAAGGGAAATAAATTATGCTTCTATTAACATTAAATTGTTATTAATAACTTTAATTATTTTGAAATAAAAATAATGAAAGAACTTTTTCGTTTGGAGAAACTTTAAATGTAAAAACAATAAAAGATACATTAAATATTGAGAATAGAAAAAATAATTTTTTTTTATGAATTAAATAAGTAATATGATTTTGAAAAATATTCAAAAACAACGACACTTATGTTTTAAAGAATTCTAAAAGTCAATATATATCATTCAAAAGGAATAAAAAATTGGAGGGAGTAGGAAGCAAAACTCGTGCTAAAATAGTCATATTTGAAAGTTGAGGACACGAATTGACAGTATGATTTCAAAAAATTTGACGAACAAATTAAAACATCCCTAACAACAATTTGACTCTGTAATTCTTTTCAATTATTTCCTTTCTTCAACACCTCTCTCTCTCTCTTCTCAGGTCTAACAAATTTACAGAAAATAGGAGTAGGTCTTGTATTGTCCATACTAGCAATAATAGTGGCTGCAGCCGTGGAGAATCGAAGACGGATGGTTGCAAAATCAACGAGCATCGGGGCTTCGGTGGTGCCGGTGAGCGTGTTCTTATTGGTGCCGCAGTTTGTGTTAGCCGGGGCGGGGGAAGGATTCGTGTACAGTGGACAGGTAGGTTTCTTCTTGACAGAATCGCCAAAGGGAATGAAGGCAATGAGCACAAGTCTATTCCTCACCACCATTGCATTCGGTTTCTTTGTTAACTCTGCATTGATCGCCATTGTGAGGAAGGCTACAAATGGAAGCCATGATTGGCTTCCTCCTAACATCGATGACGGAAGACTGGATCTGTTTTATGGGATCACTGCTGTGATGAGTGTAATCAATCTTGGCTTGTATTTTTGTAGCCAAAGATGGTTTCTGCAGAAGAAAGCACAGTCGTTGTAATTTTATGTAGTTTGTGAATGTGGTAAAATGATCATATATGGCCTGAGCATTCATTTCTTGTGGTAGAGAAATATCTATTTCATGAACTTTCAGATAGGATAGTTCCTAGCTCGAACTTTGCTCGTTGGGTTATATATGCGCGGGAGCTTAAAATCCACAATATAAGATTGATCAAGATTGTTTGAATCCATTAAATTATATTGAAGCTAAGAAATGTGGGAAAATATAATTCAATTGTGCAAAGTGTGGGAAATCAAAAGCTTTCTGACCTGAACTGCGATAACCAAACAAAGAAAAGAGGAGAGACTGATAAGATGCTGCTAGATAAATCTAATAATATTTGTGGGCATATATATATATTTAATGTACAATTTTATTATATTATGTGTATATACCAAAAGTGATGTTTTTTATTTGATGAATGACCAAATAATAAAGTTATATTAAATAGATGGATTGGTCCCAAAATTATTATTCTGTCATGCGTCTTCTTTCCATTAGAGAAACGCTAAAGAAATGGAGAATATTGTATTCTTGTAAGACCAAGTGTTTTTAACATTCAATTGACAATGGCAGCTTCAAATTCGTTCTTCCACTATTTATTAATTGATCTCGTTGTTCTCGGATTATCATCAGAGTAATTAAATCTAGGATTTATGATGCCTAGTTGAGAATTTAATTCCTACAAGTGGTATTAGAGGGAATTTCTTGATTCAATGCCCTAATTGAGAATTTAATTTCTACAAGTAGTATCAAAGCAAGGTTTATTGATGATTATCTGGGATTTATTAATTTATTTTTGAATCGGTTTGGAGTTCAATATATTTATGGATTCACTCATATGTTGTGCAAACCCAAGTTCCCCTTAAATTGGGAGATACTGTGTTGTCGGGGCTGTTCGAAGAACTTAAGAATATTCATGTATTTATTCTTATTTAATTGAATAAGCACGCAAATCGATAATTATGTAAATGAAAGAGTTGAAACACTCGTAGTACTAGTGCTTATGACATAATTTCACTTAGTTTGATTAGAGCATCCCAACGCACTGTCCCGGATAGTGCTGTCAAATCGTGCCGACGACCCGATAACAATCCGACCTGTTAAAATCAAATCTGAATCCAACCTGTTAAGATTATGCTCAATCCGAACACGAACCTGACCTGTTAAGCTCAAACCCGAATACGAACTCGATAACTTTCGTGTTGACACGACACGATAATGACAAGACTCGTTATCGACACGATAAAATTTTAAATTTATATGCAAAAACGACATAAAATCTATAAAATTAAAATAAAAAATATTGATTATGAAAAAATATTTTAAAAACTACATTTTCTTAAAAATCTAAATTATTAATATATTATAATTGTTGTTATCAGGTAATTATGAACCTGACCCGAACGTGAACTGATAATTTCGTCTTCTTATCAAGTCGACCTGATAACAATTCGAATCCGATAAGACCATTAATTTCGTGTGTGTTCGTATCGGATTATCGTGTCGTATAAAAAATTGACAGCCCTAGTCGCGGGAGGCTCTCGGGCAACGGGTGGCAGCGGCCTCCGGAGTCTTCTGGGGGAGGGAGTCACGCGCTGTGGGAGGCGGTCTCAGGCATCGGTGCTCTGCTACGAGAGGCCAACCTCGGCCTGCAGAGTCCAGCGCGACACTTGCACTGCGGCGGGTGTTATCGCCGGCTAGGGCAATTTTATTTTTTTTCATTTTCCTTTTTTTAATCATGCTAATTTTAATTAATATACTTTAATTATAATTTTATTTTTAAAATTAAAATTAATATAATTTTAATTTCTAAAATATATTATTTTTCTAAATTTAAATATTTTTCTAAATTTAAATTTAGATTTCATATTTATTTATTTTAAATTTCATATTTATGTATTTTAATTATTATTTTTATTTTTTTTTATTAATGTATTGAAATTAATTTTTTATTTAATTTAATCTAATTAAATAAAAAATATAAAAATAAAAAATTGAAATTAAATTTTAATTACATATTTATTAATTTAAATTTGTAATTTAAATTAATAAATTTCAATCATAACAAATATTCCTAAAAATACATAAATCATAAAAAAAATATATACAAATTGAGTAGAGAGCCCGAAGTTACACATCCTCCACTGCATGAAAACAACACAACTTTTCTAAAATCCGTGGACCACATACAAAAAGTTCAATTTTATTACAGAAATGTGACGAAGAGTCTATCTTACAATGTCTCCCACTGTGGATGATGCTCTTATTGTGTATTGAAATGACTTGTGCAAAGCTAAGTATTGGCACACACGCATACAACAGTGGTGCAATTTGAGTAGTGATGACGAAGACGGAGAGTTTTCGCATTCCAGATGCTCAACATTCTTCGATAACCAAAATTGTGATTAATGTATTTTGATTATTTTATGTGAATGATTTTGCTATATCATGTGCATAAAAGAGAATTGTCCTGATTCGTAATATTCTAATTCAGAAGGCATATGTGGGGATAGATGGAATTAATTTTTTTAAGGATCTTATCCTTTTTGGGATAGATTTTATAAATTCACGTCCTAAGTATCTTCTCTCAACGAATTGTATACTTTTGACTTTGCTATTTAATTAAATTAATTGAAGCAAAATGTTGTCATAGTGACCGCTTTTACATAGATTAATTTATTTAATTCCAATATACGGTTGTTGTGTTTATAATTCATGCATTTATTGATTGACCCAAAGTGTTGGATCAAAAGTTAATCCACAACAAATAAATGAGTGAAAGTATAAAAATTCCAAGAAATTTGAAGTTCATACCTTAAGTTCAACGAATGAGTGTTGTCACGTATACAGCTGGAAGTTAGTCTATGAAACTTGAAGTGTAATGCAGTGAACTTGCTAGAACGATGTGTAATAGTTGAAGAAGTTGTATATGAAATGAAATGGTGAGATATATATAATTAGGTATACGAGGGGTAGAAATGTCATATCATATTGATAACAACTCTAGACAGGAGGTACAATTAACCAAATCTTCTCCAATAACATAGAGCAAGTGGTCCCTCTCAAGGTCATTATCACCATTCCACGTGGCCCCCTATTATCCCGAAATATGTCAGGAATGCTCTGACATGTGGCAGTGCTTTACGCCGTAAGAAATGTCTTATGTTAGACCTTAGATAAGACATAAATGTTTTCTTGGGCCTAAACCCATTTAATAAGAAGACCTTTTACTAAGTCAGGGCCCAGGACAACCCTGTCTTGCAGAGCTTTTAAGGGTCTGCTACCCTAGAGCCTTCGGTCATGTAGAGTCTTAATATGGCAAACCTCTCACATCGATAAACGTAACTTTCATAACAAAAGTAGATCTATATAACATTATTTAATTAATGTCTTTGTAAGTAAAAATAACTTGGGATATAAGCTATGTTGATATTCGTCTATATCACAAAAAATCATTAATATTTGACATAGTTAAATACACGTTTGTAATGATAAATATGTGACAATTATATGGTACTACATGTGAACAATATATTAATCAAAAGATTAATTTATTGTTTGATGTGCTTTATTGTCAATATTTGATCTCCTACGTCAAGAGTACATGTTGCAGTTAATATTATTATGCAATGATATGATATTAATGTTGTGTTTGGTATGTTGAGATGAGTATTAACCATTATGTTGAATTTATTGTTTGATATTAAATACTTGTATCGACTTTTTTGTTCATTGTAACATTATTCAATTTGCAGTGTAATACATATGTTATTTTATTGTAGGCAATATCCCAATCCGTACTTATGTGTCCTGGTGCAACACAATTGTAAATTGTCTTAAGTTTCAATTGATTTTGTTATCAAGAGGCAATACGAGTTATTTTTATAACCCACAAACCATTTGATGTGTGCTCTTTAATTTCCGCTACATGTTACTTTAAATGATATACTAACATTGCAAATAGCATTACATTACTAACATCACATAGTTAAACTCACTAGTAATTCAAACACTGGATTATTTTAATTGGTAGGTCTTGACAAACTAAAATCATTCATGTATGCAAATTACTAATGATGAATGTCACCAATGATTCTATTCGATCTCCAGCACTTAAATATTGGCCGGAAGAACTACATCATGTGGAAAGCTCGCATAAGTATGTACATTCAATCTATTGATGAACATGTGCGAGTCAGGTCAATTATATAGGATTCTTAATCCCTTATGATTTACCAACCGATTAGATTATGCATATTTCTTGTTACTCCCAAGCAGTTGGTTGCGAAATTTTCGGACTAATCCAATCAACTTACTTTGGTGAAAAGAATAAATATTGAATATGTTGATAAAATTGTGGTTGATATTTTGAGTCTATTTGGGCCACTTTTAGGTAGGGGTGAACAAAATTTGGTAAAAAATCGAAAATCGAACTAAATCGAGCCAAACGATAAATTTGGTTCAATTTTTTTCTCTATTCGGTTAGGTTTTGGTTTTTGATTTTACAAAATTCAATTTTCGGTTAGGTTTTGGTTTTGGCACCGACAAAACCGAAATACCGAAAACTGAACTGAAAATATGAATACATATCAAATATTACTTATTAAATATATTATATAATAATTATTTATATTTAATATTTTCGGTTCGGTTTTTTTGGTCTTTTACTGAAATCGAAACAAAAATTTCGATTAGAACTTAATTCGGTTCAATTTTGATTTTAAATTTTTCAGTTCAGTTACTTTTTCAACTTTTCTTATTTTTCGGAATTATCGAACCAACCATACTCACCCCTAGTTTCAGGCTTTATTATTTTACTTTATTCATTTGTTTTTATATTAGAGTATGATTGTGTCCAGTTGGGTTGGCTTGTCAAATTGTTCAATTTGATTGAGCTTATCAATTTTATTGGTTTATTGGGCCTATTTGAAAGATTTTTTTTCACTACAAGTGTAAAATCTAAATGTTAATTTTGATAAGAAAAAAATAAAAAATATCTATTTAGAAATAAAATATAAAATATACTTATATGTATACGAGCACATAATAAAATTAATTAAATTTTTATGTATTTTATTTATAAATTAAATATTTTGAAGTACATGAACACGTGAAAAAGTTACTCATTTTATAATATAACTAGGTATTGCACCCGTGCTATGCACGGGTTTATAATCTATTTATAAATAATTTATAATATAGATACTTAAAGAAATCAAAAATATTGTAATCCAATTTTATTTGGTGGTTTTAAAACCGTAATCGATAGTATTCTTCTCAATTGTGACTATGTTGAGGACAATTCGGTTACAGTTTCAAAATTTGAGAACAGAATCAACAATTTGATACAATAACTTCGATTTATTTTACCTCATTCAATTTCTTATTTTATAAAGAGTCATTTTCTTATTAATTTATAACAACACATTAAAATTAAAAAATAAGATAATATTACATAACTATTTAAACATATGTGTATATTGATAAAAATTCATAATAAATATATTTGAACTCATTATTATTTGTTGTTATATTTTGTTGTGAAATTCTAATTTTTTTTATATAAAAATAAATATTTGACATAATTTTATGTAACAGCGAATTAATAGAGCTAGTAAATTAATAGAGCTCCTAAATGGAATGACCATTTGTATTCCATTCTATGTTTCATTATTAGATTTAGTATTTAATTAATATTTATAATAATACATTAAAATTAATATTTTCTAAAAAACTATACTCTTTTCGTTCCACTTATTTAAATTCATTTACTTTTCACATTGATATTAATATTTAGTTGTAATATTTTTTGAAGAACATGGTTTGTGCTTTATAATTTGCTAAATAAAGAAATGTGTCTAAATAAGTGAGAAAACTCAAAAAGGAAAATGTGTTTAAATAAGTAGGACAAAGTCAATATATATGTTAGTGTTGAATTTATCAACAATACAAATTGATTATAATTATTAGTATTAAATATTAAAAACAATTATATACACTGATCAAATATGACAAGTTTTTAGTACTAAATAAAAGATTAAACTTAGATGTAAGAAAATAAAATTAGGAAAACATATTAGATAACATTGAAATTTTATAGTAAAAATAGATTGAGACACTATGTCTAATTTATCTTCATGCATAAAATTAAAACATATTATAAAGAGTATTCAACTTTATAATTAGGAACATTATAATTTAGTAAAATTTATTATATGTATAAAAATATGCATAATATTAAAACATATTATAAAGAGTATTAACTTTATAATTAGGAACATTAAAATTTAGTAAAATATATTATATGTATAAGAATATGTATACATATAATTATTTTCAATTTACTAATGTGTTATAATTTTTTATATTAAATTTATATTTTATATAACATATATGAAATTAAATGTATTGTCGAGATCTTTAATTTAATATGCATAATATTACAAATATTTTTATGAAGAAAATAAATAATTTTAGGAGAAATGTGTTATAGGGGAGAGAAAATAATCTATAAAGTTTTAAAAATTAATAAGCTAAACGCTAAACATAAACTAGATTCAGTTGTACATGTATATTATGATTTGTTCAAATGCTCAATTTATCTTGTTGCACATATTGGTTCACAATAATCGAATCATGTTAAGGTTTATTTTTAAATTTAATAGTTGTAGTATTATATTTGCCATTGAAATTGAAGTTATTTACAAAATTATCACTCAAATTAATTTCAATTGGAATGCTTCCTGTTTTATAGATATATATATTTTCTATTTTTTATGTTGAAGGGCGTTTTTTTATAAAGGGAGAAGGTGCAAATACGTCCTCAACGTATTTAGCAAAATGCAAATCACCCCTTATCCTTTGTTTTGGTGCAAATATAGCCTTTATGTTTTAATTTTAGTGCAGAGACAACCTTAATATTTTAATTTTGGTTCACAAGCTTCATGATCTTATATTATTTATTAATTTTAAATATGTTTAGATTAATTATTAATTTTAATTAAATATGTGTTTTAAGTAAAATAAAAAATAGTAATTAATTTTAATTTTAAATTTTATATATACTTTTTTCAAATAATATTATTTCTTTTGTACATATATGTTTTTTTCAAATAATATTATTTCCTTTGTATATAAAATTGCATGGCTTATACTCTTTCATTCACTCGTATTAATAAAGATTAATTTATTTTTTACATGAAAAAAATCAATAAAAAATTAATGAATAGGGATGTCTATTCGGGAATCAAGTATCGGATATTTCGGATAATATCCAATACCCGATCGGGTTCGGGTACCCAAATATCCGATTTTTGGGTTTTCGGGTCGGGGTTCGGGTACCCGATACCCGAAACCCGAATTGTTTATTTATTTTTATTATTTATATAATATTATATTTTAATTTTATAATTTAAAAGTTTAATACTATAAATATTTGAATATTTTAAAATTATCTGATAATATTCGATAAATACCCGAAAATAAGAAAAAAATTAATTAAATTGGGTAATTTCGGGTACCCGAATATCCTACGCTAAATACCCGATTTGGGTTGGGGTTCCTGAAATTTTTTCAGGTTCGGATTCGGGTATGAAAAAATAGGATTTTCGAGTTCGGGAACCCGACCCGAATAGACACCCCTATTAATGAATATCTCATGTATTAATTTTATCTAAAAAATTGATCGCTATTAACGAGACTTTTCAAAAAAGAATATGGGTCGTTATTACGAAGACGGTGTTATACAACACGTAGTGGAATAATATAGTCTTATATTATTTATTAATTTTAATTAAATATATGCGTCGTGAATAAAATAAAAATAATAATTAATTAATTAAGAAATATGTTAAATATGATGAAAAATTAAATAATGTGAGATTCACAAAAAAAATCTATTTATTAATTTGAGTTAATTAATTGTGTACCAAAATTAAAACATTCAGGTTGTATTTGTACCAAAACTAAAACGTTAAGGTTATATCTGCATTAAAACAAAGGATAGGGACTAATTTGTGTTTTACTCAAAACATTGGGGAGGGATTTGCACCTTCTCCCTTTTATAAATGTATACCTTTACTCAATTGGCCATGTGAAGTTATTTTCTTAATGACTTCCAAAAATAATAATCGAATGAAACTTAAATTTTAAATACCCAACTTGGACATATTTAATCATTTTCAAATACATTTATTGGAATATTTTAAAGGTAAAAATGAGAATGCTCTTCACAACTAAATCACTTTACAATTAAATTTTGAAATGATAAATCTATACGATCATATTATGGTAATTCATATTTTGATTTGGTTGGATAAAATTTAGTTTTTAAATATATACAGGAGTTTTGTCATAATATATAAAAATGATCAATCACCTGTCGCAAAAGTTATTGGTACATCTACTAATGATGTGACATACCAGATAAATAAATAATATTTTTTTAATAAAAATATATTATTTTTTATTTTCTAACTAGAACTCTATTCGGTTAGGTTTTGGTTTTTGATTTTACAAAATTCAATTTTCGGTTAGGTTTTGGTTTTGGCACCGACAAAACCGAAATACCGAAAACTGAACTGAAAATATGAATACATATCAAATATTACTTATTAAATATATTATATAATAATTATTTATATTTAATATTTTCGGTTCGATTTTTTCGGTCTTTTACTGAAATCGAAACAAAAATTTCGATTAGAACTTAATTCGGTTCAATTTTGATTTTAAATTTTTCAATTCAGTTACTTTTTCAGCTTTTCTTATTTTTCGGAATTATCGAACCTACCATACTCACCCCTACTTTCAGGCTTGTATTATTTTACTTTATTCATTTGTTTTTTTATTAGAGTATGATTGTGCCCAGTTGGGTTGGCTTGTCAAATTGTTCAATTTGATTGAGCTTATCAATTTTATTGGTTTATTGGGCCTATTTGAAAGATTTTTTTTCACTACAAGTGTAAAATCTAAATGTTAATTTTGATAAGAAAAAAATAAAAAAATATCTATTTAAAAATAAAATATAAAATATACTTATATGTATACGAGCACATAATAAAATTAATTAAATTTTTATGTATTTTATTTATAAATTAAATATTTTGAAGTACATGAACACGTGAAAAAGTTACTCATTTTATAATATAACTAGCTATTGCACCCGTGCTATGTACGGGTTTATAATCTATTTATAAATAATCTATAATATAGATACTTAAAGAAATCAAAAATATTGTAATCCAATTTTATTTGGTGGTTTTAAAACCGTAATCGATAGTACTCTTCTCAATTGTGACTATGCTGAGGACAATTCGGTTACAGTTTCAAAATTTAAGAACAGAATCAACGATTTGATACAATAACTTCGATTTATTTTACCTCATTCAATTTCTTATTTTATAAAGAGTCGTTTTTTTATTAATTTATAACAACACATTAAAATTAAAAAATAAGATAATATTACATAACTATTTAAACATATGTGTATATTGATAAAAATTCATAATTAATATATTTGAACTCATTATTATTTGTTGTTATATTTTGTTGTGAAATTCTAATTTTTTTTATATAATAATAAATATTTGACATAATTTTATGTAACAGCGAATTAATAGAGCTAGTAAATTAATAGAGCTCCTAAATGGAATGACCATTTGTATTCCATTCTATGTTTCATTATTAGATTTAGTATTTAATTAATATTTATAATAATACATTAAAATTAATATTTTCTAAAAAACTATACTCCTTTCGTCCCACTTATTTAAATTCATTTACTTTTCACATTAATATTAATATTAGTTGTAATATTTTTTGAAGAACATGGTTTGTGCTTTATAATTTGCTAAATAAATAAATGTGTCTAAATAAGTGAGACAACTCAAAAAGGAAAATGTGTTTAAATAAGTAGGACAAAGTCAATATATGTTAGTGTTGAATTTATCAACAATACAAATTGATTATAATTATTAGTATTAAATATTAAAAACAATTATATACACTGATCAAATATGACAAGTTTTTAGTACTAAATAAAAGATTAAACTTAGATGTAAGAAAATAAAATTAGGAAAACATATTAGATAACATTGAAATTTTATAGTAAAAATAGATTGAGACACTATGTCTAATTTATCTTCATGCATAATATTAAAACATATTATAAAGAGTATTCAACTTTATAATTAGGAACATTATAATTTAGTGAAATATATTATAATTTAGTGAAATATATTATAATTTAGGAAAATGAATATTCTTCTCATAACATAAGTCGAGAATTCATCATACGAATTCGTCAGCTGACGCAATTAGAGTCATAAGCTCATCACAAACCATAACTAAGAAAAGAGTTTGAAATCTCAAGTCTATTACTTAACATTCTGGCAGCGGAAATGTAGGATCAAAATGACGAAATCCTATGTGTATGAAGACACGTAGGACCCCCAAGAGTCAACTTACAAGAGATCGACAAAGCCCGAACGTAGCACCCCTCCTTCACCATCGCTCAACCTGCACATTTAGAAATACATGCAGGACTGAGTACAAAAGTACTCAATAGACACATGCCCGAAATCACATTCATACATATATAATTGTCAAGCCATTCTAAGTGATACATAGGGATTTTTGTCACTAAAGCACCAATGTTCACAAAAGCATTTATTTTCTTGAAAATTCTGAGTTCGACTGATCAGTCTAAGTTCTTTAGTAATCAAGCATATCTGTAATTTATGTGTGCCGGGAAGGTGGCCATCTTCCACGGACACCTTGACCGGCCAACCCGCTAGATGACTCACGGTCCTTGTGTACACTAGTTCGAGTGGGGATGCTTACCCATTGGAACCCGAATTCGATTTCATAATCATAGCAGATATGTATCATACAAAACATAAAACATTTATGGCAAGACAATACTTGAAATATCAATTTCAATTCAAAAGCTATTTGAAAAGAAATAACATAAATGCGGATAAACACGCATATTTTCTTTTAGTATAAGAAAGCCTACTTGGATCGTCTTGACTGACGACTGCTTCATTCTCGAACTGCGATCCTGACCTTTCGTCGTACCCTTTAAATAAATCTCGAGTGTGATAACATTTTCGAGTGCATCTAATTATATTCTCTAAGTGTAAGGAATTATTATCCTTTGTTATTTGAGAATTATTCTTGAGTCTTTTAACTCGACTATTGCTCGAGTTTCGGATTTAGATTTTAGGAGGGTCGTTCGATGATTTCTAATCAAACCATGTTTTGACTTTGATTAAACACATAACTTCATGTTTGATCATTTCTCGGCACTCATGCTCGTCTAATATCAAAACATCTTTGAATATCATAAAACTTTAATACACTATAACGTAATGAACCTCTTTAGCTTAGCTGATTAAATAAGACTATCCTCGGTCCCTTGTGGACCCGACCCCTTGTGGGCCTACCCCTTGTGGGTAAATCAACCTCTTTTCGACCCCTTGTGGGCCACATTAATAGCTCATACAAATGAAACAAAACGCAACAATGATTATAACCATGTAATCACTAAGCTTATTTTCAATTTTTTTGCACACTTGACGGAAAAAAATCCGATAAATTCACAACATGCTCAACACATGTTCAAGCTAAATGAGCAGTTGACTTTGAAAAATCATAATAAATTGGAAATAATTACAATTGTATCGAATCAAACTTTAAAGTGACCATAACATCGTAAAGTTTTATAATCCGAAGACAAAACACATAAAATTACTTTACTCTATTTTTCACGATTTTTCAAAGTTAGATAAATTTTCAGATTTTCGCTGGAATTGGCAGTTTGCGCAACCATTTTGAAAAATTCATAACAAATCGAAAACACAACGAAACGGGGTGATTCAAGTTGGAGATTACTCCTAACTCGATCTAGTATTTTATTATGTTAAAAATTCTACACATTCTGTACTTAAAACGACGAGACAAAACCCGGGTAGAAACTGTCGCCCCTTTCTCTTTTTTTAAAACATGCACGATTAATTTCCGTAAGTTTACATAATACTCATATATAACCTACATACATGCTTGTCTATTCGATTCATCCGAGAAAAATCGAAAACATATAAAACGACGAGCTCAAGTTAACTTCTCAAAACCTAACTTGCTTAGATTTCATTGAAACTTAAAACACATGTTTATCTAACTCATACGAGCAACATTAATTCTCGACATTTTTCGATTCGGGCTCGACTCGATAAAAATCGAAAAGGGCAGCCCCTATTTCACTTTTTCATCAAGCTCAAAACATGAAAATAAAACCGTAGAAACGTAGGTAAGATCGAGGGCTACCTTTCTATCGGATTAGATTTCGAAGAAATCGGAAAAACGAGACGAACGGGACGAGAATCGGAGCAAAACTCCTCCTCCTTTTCTCTTTTTTTCTCACACCAATAATGCACTGAAATCTCACGTAAAATCTGAATTGGGGGTGACTTTTGTGGTCTTTTATAGGCCACAAGTTGCCCCTCAAAATATCTAAATATCCGGGGTCCAAATCGTCTTTTCGCCTCTTAGATATTTCGGTCCGATTTTTCGTCATTTATCTATCTCGATTGAAACGAGAGTCAACACACTCAACTTTCTTACTCATTAAAACATCTTCGTCTCTCGTGAACTAAAGTCGGGTTTGGCCCGATCGAGTTGCACGTAAATCGAGAAAATGCTTGTTTCTCGATTTCTTGATAAATATCGATTAAAACTCCGTTTCTTCTGAAATAAATTTTATTAAACTACTCGGGAATTTTCTCATTACTCGTGCTATCAAAATCGAAAAATAGGAGTTTTCTCGATTTATCGAGTTCTCGGTTTTACTATTCACCGGACGGCGAAAAATAAAAAGTTTCGCGTATGGTCCTTATCGCGATAAAAGTGTATGTAAATTATCGCGCTTTGTCCATATCTCGTCTCGAACTTCAAATCCGGGCATTCGAATGAATCCCGTATTTGCTCTTGCTACCCGTTATAAAAGTATAAGCTGGTTCTCGAAAGAGCTGAGATTTGGTCTCCGTTTTCGCTGAAACTTGGCAGCAAACTTCAAAATAAATTTTCTAATCCAAAAATTTTATTCTTGAGATTTTTAAACACATATAAGCCCGATATAAAATACTCGGGTGTTACAAACACATAATGCTTTGAAGAATTCAACAAAAACAATTAAGTCATTCTTTAAACATAGCTTTGGATGGGAGTGTAGTGTACTACTCCAAGAGCCCAAGGGGGAATGATGGAGGATTTTGATACAGTTCCATTTTATTAAATAAAAGATGTACTATTCTAATCATTCGTTTCATTTCATTGAATCCATAAACTAACGCACGCGTGCATAGAATTAATAGCTGATCATTCGTCTGCAATCTGCACGATGCTTTTCCCAATATTATCACCTGAAAAGAGACCCACGAAAGCCGCCGGCACACTCTCCAAGCCGCGTGATACATCGCAAAGCGAGTGCATTTTGCCAGTGCGGAGGTGCTCCGCCGTGGTCTCTATGAAATCGGAGTAGCATTTCATGAAATCGGCGGCGAGGAATCCTTGAATGGTGATCCTCTTGTATACTACGTCGAGCATGTCGAGAGCCGGCTTCTTGCCGTTCCCGGTGTACTCGGAGATGGCTCCGCACACCGCCACTCGCCCGAACTTGTTCATGTTCGCCACCACCGCCTCCAGCATGCCTCCACCCACATTGTCAAAATACATGTCGATTCCCTCCGGGAAACATCTGCACCCTTTATTTAATTAATTCATCTGTTTTATGCCCAAATTGAGAGTCCCGGGAAAAAAAAAACACACACACAATCTTTTTAATTTTTTTCCTTTAATAATGTCTTTTTTTTACCAATTACTCGTCTTAATCACCAAAAGTCTGCTTTTTATTACCGGTTTCACTCGTTACATAATGTTTATTATTTTATTTTTTAAATATAATTTCATAAAACAGTTGATATTTTAAACCTTACGAATAACTAACTCCTATGCTAATCATTTTTATATATTAAATCAAAAAAATAATAATCAAATATAAAAATAGTAAATACTTTATCATTTTATCCAAAAATGCTCTTTATTAACAAATGCGGCCAATTTTCACCCACTATCTTTAAATTATTTATGACATTTATTTTTAAAATATGATTAGTATTTTTAGTATTTTTTATTTTTATTATTATTTTTTTTATCTTATTGACTAATTTGTGAATTTATTATTTGTAAATGATTATTATAGTCTATTTCCCTATATTCTATTTTGCAAACCTCTTTCTCCACTAATTGATAACACATTTTTTCAATTTTATTTAAAATTCGTGTCAGACTCACTTTTTGTGAACGAATTGAATAATTATTTAACATATCTAAGAATTTAATATATTTATTCCCGCTTAATACATATTAATGGTAATCAATTATTTTGTTTTCAGAACAGTCATATATTATGTAATCATACAATATAATGAATTAATGGTAATGTTCAACCCTTGGTTTAGATTTAGAGTACGTTTATAATGAATGATTAAGTGATATGAGTACAATTTTAATAGAAAAAAAATAAAGTAAATCCAAAATTCTATAAAGCTAAAATTAATTCAAGTCATAAATTAACAAGAACAATAGGTTTTGTAATGCAATTTGGTAATGAGATTGAATATAATAGAGGTGGAAAAAAAAGAACATAAAATTTGAAGAAAACTATAAGACAAGATGTTGCACTAACCTTTTAAGAGCGGTGCCGAGATCGGTCTCATCCTTGTAGTTGAAAGCATCATCAAAACCAAGTTTTTCCTTAAGCAAATCAATCTGCAGTATGTAATCACCTTGATTAATTATCTAATTCATTTACTACTAATCTCTGAATTCGTTTGAAAATTAAATAAATTATATTCAGACATATTATCCTGACGCAAGTATTTACCAGTTTTTTTTTAAAAGCCAAAAGAGAGAAACGTTATCCCAATCCATTATGACCCCACAATATATCAATATCTGAACTTTAATTAAAATGATAATTTGCAACACCTTTGAAGTTTGAATCCTAATTTGCCCACAAATAATGTAATATGTGTAATATGTCATATTATGTGATATTGATTGACATATATTAACTGCCAACTTATTAATAATGTCCTTTGTAGATTGGGAAACGAAACAGATACTTGAAAAATATATAAAAACAACACAAAAAATTAGATGCTAAGTTATGAATTAATATGCCCCTTAGCATTAATTAATTAGCAAATAATAAAGAGAAAAATCAACAACTTTGGTCCTTATTTTAAATTTTCTCACAAGATACTCCAGTCAATATAGTGATTTAATTTTTATAAATTCATGAAAGTGAAAAAAAAGTAGTAAAAAAGTGGACCTTTTTCTGGGAACCAGCGCAGCCGACGACACGGCAACCAAATAGCTTAGCATATTGGCCGACTAAACTTCCAACTGAACCAGAAGCTGCTGACACAAACACGCTTTCTCCCTTTTTTGGTTTGCATACTTCATTAAACCCTCCATATGCCGTCAATCCACTAAATCCTGCCCAATATATATTTTATATATACCAAATATACTCCATTCCATTCCAAACCAAACCAAATTCTTTTCATCCAATTCCATTTTTTGTATATTTTTTATTCACTTACAACTTCAACATTCGTATTTTCAATAATTATATTATATATATGTGTGTATATATATATATTCCTACTTTAATTGTTTCACCTACCAGTTTAAAATATTTCATCATTCTTGTCTCATTTTATTATTAATACAAAATTAACATACAAAAGGAGTAGACTACAGTGGTTGACCCTATAAATTTTTTTATTTGTTAAATTTGTGTTAGATATACATTTAAATGATAACTATAAATATGAATTTTACATGTTTTAAAGTGTATTTTTTTTAAAATTGTGTAACCAAATAATTTTACCGGTTCAATTTCGGTCCGAGTCTGATTGTACTGATTTCAGTTTCGGGTCTAGAAGTGAAACTAGTTACCGGTTTTGAGTACAATCTAAGTCCAATTATACCGATTCCTGTTCTAAATTTAGAATTGAAACTATTTTACCAATTACAAATCAGGTACAACTCATCCGTCGCATTCAGAGTAAATCTTCTTTCTTAAGAAGACTAACGCATGTTTCTTTGTGAAAACATAAGAAAGATATGAGCATTTATCCATTTTTAAACATCTCATGATCATCTATTTCTCTCTTACTCAGTCAAAGCTACCTTTTAAATCATATTTCATTAAATACATGATAGAATTAAGCTAATCAACCAAATGGCATGGCTAATACAAACAACATTTGAATTTGCATAAGGTAGAATAAATTAAGTAAATAAAGGAGAGTGAGAGTGTGAGAGTGAGAGGAGAATAAAAAAAGTTACCAAGAGCACCAACATGGTGAATTAAGGGAAGGCCCATGGCTTTAGAGTCCAATTTATTTAAAAGATTGCCTTTTCGTGCGAGTGTATATTCTCCCCATGTCAGCAATCCTATCACCAAATCTCCCTTCTCTAAATCTCCCCTTTTCGACACCTCTACTCGACCTACTCCATACGTATCAATGGCCTGCACTCCATCACATTAACAAAAAAACATAATTAAAGATTTATTCTATTTGAAAACACAGGAGATACATATACTGACACAACACTCACATAGCATAGGGACAATGTTTTATTATTTATGTCTTGATATTCCATGTTTTACTTAATTTATGATCTCATCTTTGGATGGTTACCAAAATCAGTCAAATTAACATTGTTAATTTGTTACCTCCTTCGTGCACAGAAAACACTAGCACATTTTTACATTTTATTTCGTCCACCAAAAATTTACACGCTTTTATTTTTAATAATTATACTCATATTATTAGATCTACCATTAACTTTATAATTACTCACATTATTATTTAATTATATATAATATGAGACCCTCGTTACACTCGTAATATGTTTAATTCATTTACTATTCAAACATTAACTTTTTGTTCACCTAAATACACATATTTAATTGATAAATAGTGTTGAAATCTTATTTTATCCCAAACGCGTTGAGATCATTCGTTAATATCCGTGCTCAATCCAAATGTACAAGTTCTAAATAGAGGGAGTATAATTATTTGGTCATTTGGTAATGGTAGAGAGCTATTTTTACTTTTATGTACTCTCCCGTCCCAATAAGCATAATACAAAATTTTTGGGCACGGTCATTAAGGAAAGTGTATAAAGTAGTGTAAGAGTGATAAAGGTGGTAGAGTCCACACTTTTTTAAAGGATAACTTTTACTATTTTAGGAATGTGCCAAGTTTAATGGGATGTCCAAATAAGAAAATTGTGTCAAGTTTAGTGAGACAGAGGGAATATTAAAATTGTATATCGGGCCAATTTTCTTAAAAAGACCTTGTTCAAATAGAAAATTGTCATCGTATATTTTGATTTTAAAAAATTACCAACAAGCAATGTGCAACAATTTTAACATGGGAGAATCTGTTTAATCGGAACAGAAAAATAAGAAAAATGAAGAGTAAGAAAAGACAAACATGGCCAGGAGTGATAGCGGTGGAGAAATCATTTGCAGACTGAGAAGAGCTCTGAGTCTTCATACGATTGAGCTGATAAGGATCCACCGACACATACAGATTCTTCACTATCACCTCCATTTCTTCTTCTTCTTCATTTCCATTAATCAAAGAGAGATTTATCTTTTCACTCTTGATTTCGAAGTCAGATTCAGTTGGAGCCCCATCTACATTTCCTTTTATTGCTATGAACTTGTTTTCTACCTCCCCCATTGATGATATGATGTATATTTCACTCTCTTCTTTTACTATGATTTATCAACCACTAGTTCATCTCATGCCAAAGCATTTATCTTTTATATATACTGATATTGGGGTGGGCGGAATAGTCAATGTCCTTTTCACTTTAACAAGGAGACAAAAGGAATCAATTGCCTGCACTTCCTAAATATGCCTCTTTTGTTTTGTTTTCATTTGTTATGTTAGGTTGAAGCTGCTTCACATTTTCAATGTGCCGTCTGTGCTTTAATTCCTCTATTTTATTACATTTTGGATGATGCCTTTTGTGTCCCAGTCCCACCAATTCCTACGTTCAAATATATTATTATAATTAATATTTATATTATATTATAATAAATCACTGTAGAAAATATTGATTTAAAAAATTTAGATTTTAAAACTTTAGATATTCTAACTTTTAATTTATCAACCCAAAAAACAAATAAATATATTACAAGTGATAGTAAATGCTTAAATTTAAAATGGTACATAGTGGGAAAAGTTAATAGTAGAATTTTAAATTATAAGGTGTCACATCTTATACCTTACCAAAATTATAATATTTTACGTTTTATATTTATTATTGGTAAGTAAATTTTCTCATATCTTATTATGGTATACTTTAAATTTTCTCACTATTATCTTATTATGGTATACTTTATTTAGCTGTGTTAACGGATGTGCATCCGTTGATCGTTTTGACTGACCGATCAATTTTTTTAATAAAAAATCGAATCGAACATGAAAAATATAAATCAAACCGATCGCTCAAATTATATAAACCGATTCGAATAACGAACGATCAAAATCTATCGGTTTCAGTTCGATTTGATTTTGAACTAAAAACATTATTATTATTATTTTTTATTTGTTAAGTTATAAATAATTTATAGGATCCATCTTTCAAACAATTATATTTTGAAGTTTTTATTTTATAAATCAAAAATATATTATATAATTATATACTCTCTCCGTCCACGAATGTTGTTAACATTTTGACCCGGCACGGGTTTTAATGTATTATTTTGACTTTGTGGAAAAATATAGTAAGGGTAGATAGTGGAAAATAAAAAGTAAAAAGTTAGTGGAGTTAGTAAGGGTAAAAGGGTAAAAGGATAAAATGTTAGTGGAGTTAGTGGAGTTAGTAAGGGTAAAAGGGTAAAAAGGTATGTCCAAAAAAGGAAACTTTTAAGTGTTAACAACATTGGTGGACGGCCCAAAATGGCAAAACGTTAACGACATTGGTGGACGGAGGGAGTATAATTTTACAAAAATGTAAATATACATATTTATTATATTAATTATATGTATTTAATATTTATATTACTATATTTCGGTCGGTTTGGTTACCGACTGAACCAAAAAATGAAAATCGCAAATCGAACTAAAACCTACTGGTTCTAAAATTTAAAAACAAACCACAAACCGAATCAAATAAAAATCGAACCGAAACCGAACAAACTCTATCGGTTCGATCGGTTTTCTTAATTCAATTCGGTTTTTGAACACCCCTAGCTATGTTTTACTTTTCGTATGACATTTTTACATACCAATATCATACGTTATGTTACTTCGGTATAACTTTCTTTCAGGATACACCAAAATACTTATCTATTTAAAACATTTGCATTTATAAAACATAATGAGCGACACATTAAACAACATGTAGCATATTAAAAAAAATATATTATTTTATCTTTCAAAATAACAAAACTATTGAGAAACAATTATGAACATTTTTTATGTTGTTAAAGCTATTTGATTGATGTTCATAATGTTTGTGAAACAATTATATTGTTGTGATGTGATGTTTGATACGTTCTGTGTGCGTATTCAATGTTTTGTGATGTTTATGATTTATTGTTTTATGATTTAAAGTTGGTGTATCCCCCCCCCCCCATACACCAATATATGCTCTATCGGGACCAACAATTGGTATCAGAGCAGTGGTTCTACTGACCACTGTCTCTTTTACATGGGTTTAACTCCCGCGTGGTCAATAGAAATAGATCATCACTTAGAAAATCATTTTGGATCCTGTTGGGAACCCCACAAATATTCTAAGTTTTGATGATGTTCTCTCAAAAACACACTTGGTATTATTCATGTTCTGTATCATTTCTTTTGGTTTCTATAAACCAGTTAGTCGAAGCCAGTTCAACCAGAAAGATGAAAGAAGTCTCAGACAGAAAGCTGAAGCAAGACAAATTTAACAGAAAGTTAAACCAGCAAGTCTCAGACAGAAAACTGGAGCAAGACAACTTTAACAGAAAGTTAAACCAGCAAGTCTCAGACAGAAAGCTGTAGTAAGTCAACTTTAACAGAAAGTTGAACCAGAAGGCTTCATACAGAAAGATGGAAGATGTCTCGGACAGAAAGTTGAACCAGCAAGTAACAGACAGAAAGACACTTAAAACCAGAAAGTGTCTAACCAGTGTTCAACCAGAAAGGCACTAAGTTCAGAAAGGACATAACCAGAAGGTTTGAAGCAAAACAGAAAGAGCTGAACCAAACCTGTCAATGATGCATTAAAATCCATCCATCGAGAATTGGAAAGAGAATCACTGATTGACACGAAGAAGGAAAATAATCACAGATGATCTGCTTCCCATTCCTAGAAGATTCAATCAACGAATCTACAAGGAAAGAAGAGATATGATTGATTGGCAATCCACAAATCAACAAACGGCTAGAATTTCAAATTCAGAGCCTATATATATTTGAAGTTTTAAAGTCTGATATAGAGAACAAGAGCAACATTACAGAAATACATTCAAGCGATTCTTTCTTTCATCAGACAAAAGCCTCAATCCGTTCGTGATCGTAATCACATCAACCCAACCTCGATTCAAGTCTGTCTTATCGAGAGAAGAAGGAGATCTTTACTAGTTAGTAGTTTTCTAGTGGATTAACGTGAAGATAACCTGTTTACAGTAGTTTTCTGTAAATTGTAAAGGGACACGACCCTTATTCGTGCATAAGTTTCAATCAAAGCTTGTACTTGAAACTTGTGGCTCGTTCTCAGCGAGTATAAATAAGGAGAGTATCCTAGTAGTGGATATCTAATCCAGTTTGGATTAGACCATGGACGTAGGGGGTTTCCCGAACCACGTAAAAATAACTGTGTTATTTATATTCTGCATTTATATTCAGTTGTTTTTATTCTCTATCTATCATACTCATTCAATCTGCATTCTTAATCAATCTCCTAAATACTTGATTAAGTTTTCTAAAGATTTTCTTAACAAGAGCACCAACTAAGTCCACCATTATTCCGCACACGATACACTGTTGGAGTTTAAGCTTAATCTTATTCTCTACTTTGTATAACTCACTTGAGAGACTTTACTTGGACAGAACAAGATCGATTAGAAAATCAATCTAGTCTATCACCTCGAGCAATCTGTGTTTCAGAAAGCTTACATCTCTCTGATTAAATTAGTCAAGTAAACTGAAAAGTTTGTATTTGGTGTATTCCCCCCCCCCATACACCAAACCTTGCTCTTTCGGGACCAACAGATCCCTTACTGCATTGTTGGGAACCCCACAATATATTCTAAGTTTTGATGATGTTCACTCATACACACACTTGGCTTTCTTCATGTTCTGTATCATTTCTGTTGACTCTTATTGACAAGATAGTCGAAACCAGTTCAACCAGAAAGATGGAATATGTCTTAGACAGAAAGCTGAAGCAAGACAGTCTTCAACAGAAAGCTGAACCAGCAAGTCTTTAACAGAAAGCTGAACCAACAAGTCTTTAACAGAAAGCTGAACCAGCAAGTCTTTAAAAGAAAGCTGAACCAGCAAGTCTTCAACAGAAAGCTGAACCAGCAAGT
>JAPKLX010000232.1:167717-182340 GCA_026898415.1 Leonotis leonurus
AAGCTGAACCAGCAAGTCTTCAACAGAAAGCTGAACCAGCAAGTCTTTAACAGAAAGATGAACCAGCAAGTCTTTAACAGAAAGCTGAACCAGCAAGTCTTTAACAGAAAGCTGAACCAGCAAGACTTTAACAGAAAGTTGAACCAGAGAAGCTTCAGCCAGAAAGATGGAAGATGCCTCGAACAGAAAGCGGTTAACGAATGCTCTACCAGAAAGTACCTCAACCAGAAAGTGTCTAAATCAATATTCAACCAGAAAGACACTAGACCAGAGAGGACACAACCAGAAGGTTAGAAGCAAACCAGAAAGAGCAGAACCAAACCTGTCGATGAAGCATTAAAGACTTTCCATTTGAGATTTGGAAATTGAATCACTGATTGACATGGAGAAGGAAAGCAATCACAGATGATCTGCTTACCAATCATAGAAGATTCAATCAACAAACTCTACAAGGAAAGAAGAGATATAATTGATTGACAATCCACAAATCAAATCACGTCAATCAACAAACGGCTAGAATTTCAAATTCAGAGCCTATATATGTTTGAAGTTTCAAAGTCTGAATATATACGCAAGCGCTATACTGCTGAAATATTCTCAAGCATTCTATTTCCAAATCAGACAAAAGCTTCAAACCGTTCGTGATCGCAATCACACCTCGATTCAAGTCTGTCTTATCGAGAGAAGAAGGAGATCTTTACTAGCTAGTAGTTTTCTAGTGGATTAACGTGAAGATAACCTGTTTACAGTAGTTTTCTGTAAGTTGTAAAGGGACACGACCCTTATTCGTGCATAAGTTTCAATAAGGTTTGTAATTGGAACTTGTGGCTCTTTCTCAGCGAGTATAAATAAGAAGAGTATCCTAGTAGTGGATATCTAATCCAGTTGGGATTAGACCGTGGACGTAGGGGGTTTCCCGAACTACGTAAAAATAACTGTGCCATTTAAATTCTGCATTTTATGTTCAGTTGTTTTTATTCTGCATCTATCATACTCATTCAAATCTGCATTCTTAATCTATCTTCTAAATACCCGATTAAGTTTTCAAAAGATTTTCTTTACAAGAGCACCGACTAAGTCCACCATTATTCCGCACACGATACACTGTTAGAGTTTAAGTCTAAACTTACTCTCTGCCTTGTATAACTCACTTGAGAGACTTTACCTGGATAGAAGAAGATCGATTAGAAAATCAATCTGTTTTATCACCTTGAGCAATCTGTGTTTCAGAAAGCTACATCTCTCAGATTTAATTAGTCAAGTAAACTGAAAAGTTTGTATTTGGTGTATTCCCCCCCCCATACACCAAACCTTGCTCTTTCGGGACCAACAAGTAGTATCAGAGCAGTAGTTCAAACTGACCATTGTTTTTTTTCACAAGGTTAATACCTGCGTGGTCTACTTGAATAGATCTAGAAAATCTTTTTCATCATCTGCATCCTATCTGTCATTATGGAATCATCTGTTATCAGGGCATGCGAAGAATTCTCCATCCAAGGTTACAGAGAGTGGAGTTTCAGAATCAAGATGTGTCTCAAAGCTCATCACTGTTTGATGTGGAAAGTAATTGAGGAAGGACCTCTAGCCATTACTGAAGAAACTACTCGCATTACAGAGACAGGAGCAGTTAAAGAAACTGTACTAAAAGATCCCAGAAAGTACACCTCAGAAGAAAGAAGAGAAGCAAATCTAGATGATTTTGCTAAAGGAGTTATTTCCAGTACTGTAAAAGGAGTCCATCTGGCTAAGATCCAAGATCTTGATACAGCCAAAGAAATGTGGGAAGCCCTGAGAGATCTCAGTCTAGGTTCCGAAGCAATGATCGAGAACAAGCTATCCTTAGCATGTAACAAGTTCGATGAATTCAAGATGAAACCTGGAGAAACCATTGAACAAATGAAGAATAGGTTCACTGAAGTACTACTGGAAGTATCTGCCTTCAAGAAGGATAAGTACACACAGAGAGAGAAGAATCTCAAGATTCTTAGAGCCTTACCACCAAGCTGGGAAATCTACTCAGCTATGCAACCTCTACGTGCTGATTTCAATGATCTGTCGGTAGAAGCACTCTTTGATCATCTGGCTGTCCATGAATGTGATATCAGAAGGATACATGGACCAGATCACTCCTCCAGCAAGAAGAGTGAAACTAGCACTAAGAAGGAGAAAGAGACTGCCTTCAAAGCAAAGTGCAAAACAGATGAATCAACATCATCTGCTGCATCAGAAGAAGGAGGATATGATAAGTTACTGAAAGAATTCTCACTGATTGCTAAGAGAATGGACAAGATGGAAGTCAGATCGAGAAAGTATCGAAGGTTCTACAAAGACAACAAAAGTAGATATCAGAAGAACAAAGAAGCAGAACGATCTGATGACAAAATAGAAAGTAGAGGTAATGGTAAAATCACTAATCCTACTGACTATACTTGCTATGGTTGTGGAAGAACAGGACACTTTAAGACAGACTGTCCTGACCTATCCAAAAGCCAGAGAGAAGAACTACGAGCTAAAAGGGACAGAAAGCTAAAAGCTCAACGTAAAGCCATGATAGCAGAAGAAGAAGAAGAAGAAGAAGAAGATTCCAGCTCAAGCCATCTATCTGATAGTTCAACAGAAGATGATGAAGCATTCTTTGCCAAAGAAGAAGAAGACTGGGATGAATGCTATGCAGGACTAGACAATGGTCTAGATGATGTAGAGGTACAATCCTGCAACTCTAACTCTTCAAATAATACTATTCTGGAACAGGAAATAGTAGATCAAGATGAATACTCTTGGGATGAAGTCAATGACATGTTCAAAAGCTACTCGAGCATCAAGATATTATTCAAGGAAGTAGTTTAAGAGAATGAAAGGATGAAGAAAACAGAACAGATACTAAGTATTGCTAACACACAGTTCGTTGTTAAAATTGCTGATCTGGAAGAACAGATTAAAGGAAAAGACAATGAAATTCATTCGCTGAATTCTAAGGTCAAAGATCTCATTACAAGAAACAATGTTGCTGAAGAGAAGATCAAGAAAGGAAAAGAAATGATCTACAAGAGTGATGAACGAGCTAAACTGCTAATCAACATGCAGAAAAAGGGTACATCTGGAATAGGATATCCAGGCCATTCAGATAAATCCTCGTGTACCATAAAATTTGTACCAGAAAGGAAACAGATACCAGATCAAGTGATAAATCTTAAGAACAAGAAAGAACATCCACAGAAGATGATGGTGAAACAGACTGGAAACAGACAGTACCATCATACAAGGGAACAACCAGCAGATTATACAGAAACAGAAAGGGTTCACAAGAAGAATGTCAACAGGACAGCACCTACTAACAAAGGATTAAAGAAGGATGGAATAAAAAGATATCATCCATCTATATATCACTCTGTGTCAAAAGTAGATAATAATGGAAATATTATTACTTGTTATATTGCTGTCCCCAACCCAAAAATGTTCTGGATTCGAAAGGGAACATTTGCTAATAACCAAGCACCCAGATATTGAAGGGTAGCTAAGTGTACTTAATTGCAGGATCAGAAGACTGCAAGAAGGTACAAGGTAGCAAAAGGAGCAGTCTGGATCATAGATAGTGGCTGTTCAAAACACATGACATGTGACAAGAACCTACTATCAGACTACATAGAGAAACCAGGACCTCATGTCACTTTTGGATGTAATTCAAAAGGATATACCAGAGGATATGGAAACATAAAAGTTGGCAAGACCACTATCTCAAATGTTTCATATGTTGAAGGTCTCAGCCACAATCTATTCTCTGTAAGTCAGTTCTGTACCAATGGTAATCAGATTGTTTTCAATGCTAACAATTGTTTGGTGAAGAACAAGGAAGGAGATGAGGTACTCCTTACCGGCATACTGCAGGATAGATTATATATTGTGCAATGGGACAACCAGATAGAGACCTGTCTGGTCACTAAGATAGTATCAGAAACTAGTTGGCTGTGGCATAAAAGATTAAGCCATCTCAACTTCAAATCTATCAATAAGATTGCACGAGAGAAACGTTGACTCAATTCTCTTGCCTTGTAGAAACGTTGACTCAATTCTCTAAGTATGGGAAGCAGATCGCTAACGGTTACTTTCCTTCCTTGTGTTAATCGTGGGTTCTCTTTCCAAACCCTGTTGGATGGACTTCAATCTTGACGTGGCAAGAGGATATGATGTGTAGGATGATGTCATCTGGTGGTTTGATGACTCTATCGATCTGGTGCTTCGCTGTGGTCATCGATCTGGTCGGTGATCTGGTTGCTGTCTGTCACAGCAGATCGATTTCTTCTTGGCAAGAAATCTTGGCCTTCATCCTATACTATTATAGAAATGACTTCTATAGGAATAATTCCTTTACATGCAAAGTCATCTCCTAATCTGTTCTCTATCAGAATTCACTTTATATGTAGTGATCTGTTAACACGTAGAACAGTTTAGCTCAAAAAAGGACTAAGTGTGTTTCGAGAGATCATCATCAAAACTAAAAATTACTTTAGGGTTCCCAAAAATGATGATTGTCAATCAAGAGACATGAATCCCAAAATATCTTCTCTTGCCTTGTGTGAAAGGTTGACCGAATCCTTAATATATGGAAAGCATATGATGATTGATTTTCTTTTCTTCTTCGCACTTTGATTGATCCTCCTTCCTGTCTTGATCTCTAATTGATATACATTCCATCATCGTGAGATTTGCTGATGTGGCTATCTGAGTGGGATTTTTCTAAATACATCTAGACAATTTATTCGAATGTCAGATTAGTAGGTTGATCTGGTCCTGAACTGGCTCACTTCATATAGCATGATCTCGCAAATAGATTAAGGTCAATCTGGTCAACATCAATCTGCTCCAAACAGTTCCTAAGCATGACTGCAATCTCAGTGAATGATCTCTTCATAACCAGATTGAGTGGCCATCGATCAGATCATATGTTTGCTTGTAGGCTCCTGCTGATCTGGTTCTTCGAATAGATTAACAACTAAATAGATGACTTCTCTAGGATATAATCTTTTACATTCTAAGTCATCATCTAACTTGGTCAATGAACTTGTTCTCTATCAGATTCACATTATAAGATAGTGATCTGTTACATGTAGAACAAGTTAAGGCTAACAAACATAAATAATTCTAAGTGTGTTTTCGAAAGACCATTATCAAAACTAAATTTTGTAAAGGGTTCCCAACAGTGATCTTGTTATCTAACACTCTGTAGTGTGTCAGAATATGGTGGAATTAATCTGTTCTTATTAGAAAATCTTTCCAAACACACTGTCGAATATAGTAGGAGTTGATTAAAATAATGCAAGTTTGCGTGCAAGTGAAGGGTTGGGTGAATAAAACAACTGAAAGATAAATACGTAAAGTAAAGAACACAATTATTTTTACGTGGTTCAAGAAACCTCCTACGTCCACGGTCCAATCAAAACTAGATTGGATATCCACTATTAGGATAAACTCGCTTCTTTAAACTCGTTGAGGACGAGCCACAAGTTCCAGTCAAAAATAGAAAGGAACTTGTGCACGAATAGGATTGTGTCCCTTACAACTTGTAGATAAATCTGCTACAATACCTTCACATTAATCCACTTAGAAAAATACTAAGCTAGCGAAGATATCAACTCTCATTCTCGATAAGACAGACTTGAATCGAGGTTGGTGTTATTGCGTTCACGAACGACTTTGAACAAATCTAAAATGAGAAATCTCCTCGTTGAGTGCTTCAATGATTGAGTAGATTTCTGGGCAGAGTTTCAGGTTGATAATTGCGCGTTTTTTGTGTTATCTCTCCAGATGTTTTTTTGCAGCATTTATAGGCTCAGAATTTAAAATTCTGACCGTTGGGTTTGATTGGCGTGAATTAAATGTTGATTGCCAGTCACAAATCTTGAATTTCTAATTGATCCTCTTGCTTTGTAAAGAAAGTGTTGGTCCCGAAAGAGCAAGTTTGGTGTATGGGGGGGGGGGGGAATACACCAAATACAAACTTTTCAGTTTACTTGACAAGTTATGTGAGAGTTCAAGCTATTCTGTATAAGAAATTGCTCGAAGATGACTAGACAGATCGATAGCAGTTTTAGTCCAAACAGATTACTCTCTTAGTGATAACACTTAGCTAATAATAAGAGTGATCTTATTACTTTCTGAGTGTTTAGTGAGTGCAAAATAATGGTGGATTAGTAATTGCTCTTGTTTAGAAAACCTTAGAGATTATCCAGATTGTTAAAGAGATTGATTGAGATGCAGATCGAATGATAGTGTTAAAGATTAGAATAACAAACAACAGAAATTAAAAATACAGGAATGTAAAGCACACAGTTGTTTAACGTGGTTCGGGAAAACCCTACGTCCACGATCTGGTCAAAACTAGATTAGATTATCCACTACTAGGATACTGTGCTTCTTTATACTCGTGGAGAATGAGTCACAAGTATCAATCAAAACTAGAGAGATACTTATGCACGAATTAAGGGTCGTGTCCCTTTACAACAGATTACCTCTACGTTACCACTAGAAAACTACTAGCTAGCAGGGTGATCTCCTTTCTCTCGATAAGACAGACTTGAATCAAGGTAGTTGGTGTGATGTAGAATCACAGAGTGTTGAAGCTCAAAGTCTGGATGGCAGATTGATTGCTTGAAAGTATGACAACTGTATAGCTCGCGTGCGTTCTCTCTGTATTCTCCAGATCTCTATCTTCAACTATATAGCCATTGAATTTTGAAATTCTAGACGTTGTTGATTGGCGTGAGATAGATGGTATATTGCCAATCAATGATTTCCATCATATCTGTTTTTGCCATATAGGGAAGGTTGACTCAATCTTTGAGTTATGGAAAGCAGATTGCTAACGGTCTCTTTCCTTCTAGGTGTTAGCCGAAGATCTTCTTTCCAATCCAAGTTGGATGGACTTTTAATCTTGACGTGGCAAGAGCATATGATGTGTAGGATGATGTCAGCTGGTGGATTGATGACTCAATCATTCTGGTTCTTCGCTGAAGGCATCGATATATTCCACTCAAACCTTTTGTTGTTTTCAACACCCATGGCTTTAAGAAGCTTGAACAAATTTTCGCTACTGTCAAGAAGTGCAAAGGTTTTTGATATTTATATTTGCTTATAATCTATATATATATGTGTGTGTGTGTGTTTTAATGGTATCTTATAAAACATGATATGAACTATTGAGATTTCTGGAAATTTTTTTAACTGTATATCTCTCGCATGCTATGCCTTATTTCCAGTTATATATGTTTAGTTTGAACATGTTTAAGTTATGATGATTCATGTAATTGTTATATTGTTTTATCTACTTGATTGAACGTTTAGAAGTAAGAAGTATGTTTGATGATATACTGAAATTCTGGAAATTATCATATGGTGTTCATCGTGTTCTTGATGAAAATTGATAAAATTTGTATATTTTGCTTTTTGGGTTGATAATTATATCTTATAAACTATTTTAAATCTCCATTTAGGGTTCCATAATATTGTTACATCCCATCAGGAGATGTACTTGCCGAAACAGGTTGCTACCTTCTATCTAACCTCGGAGGATGAGAAGCAAGGGCATGAGGCAAGTGTTCTGATGCCCATAGGAGATAGAACCAGTAAGACAACCTACGTAATGCAGATGATTCAGCATGCTTACACACTGAAGGATGAAGGGATGGACTTGTCAGAGATCACCATGGAGCAACTGCAAGAAGAAGTGGAGAAGATGATGGTTGTTCCAATGCATTACACTAAAAGGATGTTCAACAGATCGCTGCTTGAACCTGGATTCAACTGCTTTTTGAGTTTGTGTAGAGGATATTTATGACACACAGTGGATCCTATTAGCAGGTCACTCCGGAGAAGATGAAAATTCTAACAGCTCTAGAACTCAATCTGAAGGTCAACTGGAGCATAATTCTATTCGATCTATTGGCTAAGGAGGCCAGATTGGTTGTGGAAACAAAGGATGAAAATGAACATATCGTCTCATTGGTGGTGAAGAGGAACTTGAGACATTCCACCATGATCAGCTACATGATTGAGAAATTCTTTAAACATCAAGTATGGAAATGAGCAATTCCATTCAATACCCAACTCACTCTACCTAAGGAGCAATACCAGCTCGAAATGTCGTTAGGTCTGCCACCTGCCTTGTTCAATAAAGTTAAAGATGACGTTCACATGCAACACTTGATGGAGATGGGAATTCTAACCCGACCTGGGTAACCCCAGTTAAGGGGGAAGAGACGAAGAAGGATCTGAAGGATAAGAAGGAGAAGAGAAAGTCAGCGAAGAGACAGAGACTTCCTCAACTACACAACAGCCCAAGCAGAAGAGGAGGCTAAGGAAGACATAGCCTGCCTCACCAGAAGCCGAATCTCATGATCCAGATCTGCAGATTCTTCATGATGTGCTGCCTGAATCATCATATGACCTCAGACAAGAGAAGGATTTCTCACCGGCCAGAACAGCTACACCGTCACCATATCGTCTGGAGAAAATCACAGAGGAAGAAGAAGAGGAGGAAGTGGATGAAGAAACAGAGAGGAGGAGACAAGCTGAGGAAGTTATCCAACTATTGGAAAATGAGGAATCCACCTCAAGACTTTCCTGGAATCCACCTCACACCAGAGAGCTACGGAGCAGCTCGACGTCAGATTAATTGAAAAGTTGAAAATCGAGGAAGCAACTCTTCTCAGCATTTTTCAAGTTGTTACTATCACTGACATAAGGGAGTCACCAGCAGATCCTTGCAATATACAAGCAGAGGCCAGACTACTCAACGTCGATCTGAAAACCATTTTAGGCTGATAAAATGGATTTCTTTGATAGTGTGCCAGACACAGATGATGAGGCTGAAGAGGAAGCCTAGGAAATGCCAATTGCTCAACCAGATGTCACATGGAGGAACAAGGAGAAGTGAATACAGAACGAGCTCAACAACACGAACCAGATCAATCAGAACCCACACATGCTGAAACAGCCCAACCGTCAGCTGAACTAGAACAGTCAGCTTCTACAGCAGACCAACCATCTACTCAACCAGAAAAAGGAACATAAGGGAGTGATAAGGCGAAACAGCAGTAGAAGAAGAAGATCCCTATCGTCATTCTTGACCCGATTGAAGAAGAGCCTGTCGGCCATGTGATTGGAAGAGAGCCTACTGACGAGCTCTACACTCTTGGCGCAACTGAGAAGTTGAAGAAACACATTTCCTTCATCGATCAGGAGGACATACTGGAGAGAGAGCATAAATCATTCACCAATGCACAAGTGGATGATTTGATCACTCTGAGGGTACAAGATCATCAGACAACCACTTGCAAAGAGATACAAGAAAGGGAAACAAAGGTCTTGAAGGACTTCAACCAGCACCAGAAGGATTACGTCAATGACATGGACACGGACCTAAGGAGGAAGATCAGGGACAAAGTGAAGGAGCTTACTAAGAAGCTTGATGATGACAGAGGCGCTGTAGAGTAAGCCAAGGAGAAGCTTGACATGCGGCTGGAAGGTGTTGACAAGAAGATTGATTACATTCACAAGCTAGTTGTAGAGCTTGCTGACAAGGAGAAGGAATTTGATCGAGGACGCTGTTAAACAACGCAATGTCTCTCTAACAACTGAGATCACAGAATCAACAACCAGAGCACTACACTCTCAACTTGCAACTTTTGAATCAGAACGATGCTTAAGTATACTGGAAACAAATTTGCCACAGGCCCAGACAAATCTGGAATATCCTACACTAGATGAGTTGGATCATCAACTGAAGAGATTGGATGAAATGGAGCAACTCCAGAGCATCTACGACAAAACTCTATCCACCATGAATAGTCGTCTGGAGAATAGAAGCTCGAGGATATGCAAAATGAGATCGACTCCCTTCGAACACACATCACGTCCAGATTTGATGATGTCGAAAAGGGGGAAGGACGATCTGATAAGGGAGGGGGAGGTGATAAGGATGGAAAGGGAAGTAAAGACAAGGAGCCAGCACGGAGTTTACCAGAACAAAGACACCACACGCCACCCAGACCAGATCCCACTCTTGGACCAGATCAACAACAGCAGCAACAAGATAAAGGCAAGAAGCCTGTGACAAATGACGAGAGCACACAGGTCGCTGAGTTACTACTACAGGGAATCAACCCAGACCAAGCATGTGACCCCATCTTTAGGGCACAATTTTATAAAGAGAAGGCAATGAAGGAGCAGAAAGAAACAGAGAGAGTAGAGAGGGAGAAGGCATATCAAACACCTTTCTCGCCACCAGAATAGAACAGACTTCACCTGCTCAGCCAGTTCATTCAGCACAGAAGAAGAAGAAGAAGAAGAAACCATTCAAGTCCTGGTCATATTCTTACAGAAGATAACACCCACTGATGCTTGGGTAGCAGAAGACGACCAGAGAGAATGAGAATTGATCAATACTGGTTTTATCCTTAACAGATATTTCTTGAAAGAGCCTGCTTACTTAGAGCAGCCAGCAGATGAAGATTTCAATAGATATCTGGACAATTATCAAGAGAAAGAGACAGTTTAGAGGATGAGGACAGCAGCTCAAGGAGCTAAGGTGCAGATCAAGGCACCAGCAGAGGAGTACATGGAGTGTCCTCTGATTCCTAGTAGCACTATGCCAGACAAAACTTATATTTTGAATTGCATCAACATGATTGCAAAGGTCAAGGGCTACAAGATCAACAACCATGATCCTAACTATGCAAGGATCAGATATGATATTTATGAGAGCGTGCAGTTGACCTCTGATGCTTAGATGAAGAAAATGAAGGAGGGAAAGCAATCCAAGTGCAGCGGTGTTAGGGTTTGTATACCTCAAAGCATGTTTTATGCTTAGACGATGTATCAGACTTGTTTTCAATTGTACTTTAATGAGAATAAATGTTACTATCATTGGTTTGTTATTTATTATTTTTTTTAAATATTGAGTTGCAAACAAGTCCAGTTATTACAATTGTAGAATGTGTGGTGGATTGATAATCACGGAAGGTCGCACAGTCGGTTCCTTTGTAATATAAAGTCACAGTCTAGATGGACTTGGACAGTCCAGTCGGTAAAGGTTGTGATATCATTTCGATGCGACTGACCTTAGCTCGCAGAATGATGTCGGTATGTATAAGCGGATATACATGCTTTGCGTATACATGTTGAGTGGTTTCACAGTGAGATAAGTTCTAACGTGCTAATACTTAGAACGAGATCTCAGAAATTAATTTATTTCTTAATCTGTGACGATGACATTAGTATAGGTGGTCAATTATATGCTACCTTGATACATCTATGATTGCAAGTTTTTCGTAACTCTAAATAAGTGATGTCTTGGGTGGTAGTAATTGGTTTAACCAGAAGTACTCGATTGTCAGGCGTACAAAATCGCGTCTCGGGGATCCTAGTTGATTAAATCAATGTGAGGCGTTTAGGAAGGTTTATTACATAAGAAACCTGGTCGGTTGTTAATAGAGTTATGATATATTATTTAATTCATAGATTATATATTATTAAAAAATATATATATCATTAAAATTAAATAATATATAATTGTTAATAGAGTTATGATATATGAAAGTTATATAAAAAATATAAACAATAACAAAATAATAATACTTGAGAAAAATATGTAATCTCAATAATTAATTTAATATTTTATTATAAAAATTTAATAAATTATTTGTAAATATGATGTAATATATTACATTTTCTTTTAATTTAGTTTTCTATATCTACAAATTGAATTTAATAACTGATTAATATGTTGAATCATGATTACCCTTAAATTTAAAAATAATTACGAAATTGCCACTCAAATTGATTAGAAATTGAATGCTTCATGTTTTATATATACTAGTTTGTGTGCACCCGTGCGATGCACGGTAAATTAAAAATAATAAAATTAATTTAAATATATTATAATTCAAATTATCTGATTATAAAATAATTATTTCTTTAAAAATTTATAATAGAGATGTTAAACTAATAAAATTTATTTCAAACATATTGTACATAAAAATACAATCTGAAAAAAAAACAAAAGTAGGATTATTTTCATAATTTTAATGGAGCATGACTGTTAAAACTAAATATAGATAATTTATTATACACTAAGTATATCCATGTAAGGAAAAATAAGATAAATGATTTATTGTGTTTAATGTTAATTAATTAATATTATATTATCAAACATCAAGTTAATAAATAAAAGTAAAAGTATGATTAACAAATCTATTCAAAATATTTTTTTTCAAAAACATTAGTTGTAATGCCCCACTCTTTTCGTTATAACTATCTTGTATTAAATATTTTGGTGGTTAATTAAGTTCCATTTACGAATAGAATATCAATTAGCAAGTTGATAATATTAATTCCTACATTACCTAAATCGAACTCGTTTCGATTTAAATCTCATTATAAATGAGAGCTTAATATAAGACTAAAATCTTTATTAATTAGTATGAAGAACCCTTGTCACTAATTATCCTAAATGGGCTTATTACTACTATTGAACCTTAAGGTAATTATAATAAGAGCATAGTATAAGATATCTATTATATATATATATATAT
This sequence comes from Leonotis leonurus, assembly GCA_026898415.1. Taxonomy (NCBI): domain Eukaryota; kingdom Viridiplantae; phylum Streptophyta; class Magnoliopsida; order Lamiales; family Lamiaceae; genus Leonotis; species Leonotis leonurus. The sequence goes on from JAPKLX010000232.1 coordinate 180,305, forward strand.
ATATATGTTGGGAACCCCATAAAATATTCTAAGTTTTGATGATGCTCTTTCAAAACACACTTGGTATTATACATGTTCTGTACCTTTTCTTTTTGGTTTCAGCAAAACAGATAGTCGAGATCAACTCAACCAGAAAGATAGAATTTGTCTCGGTCAGAAACCAAACCAGCAAATCTCAAGACAGCATGCTAAACCAGAAAGACTCAAAACCAGCAAGTCTCAAGACAGAACGCTAAACCAGAAAGTCACAAACAGAAAATGAAGCTAGTCAACTTTAACAGAAAGTTGAACCAGAAAGATGGAAGATGCTTCGAACAGAAAGTTATTATCATATGCTCTACCAGAAAGCATTTCTACCAGAAAGCACTTCTACCAGAAAGCATTTCTACCAGAAAGCACTTCTACCAGAAAGCAATTCTACCAGAAAGTATTTCTACCAGAAAGCAATTCTACCAGAAAGTACCTCAACCAGAAAGTGTCTAAGTCAATACTCAACTAGAAAGACATTAGACCAGAGAGGACACAACCAGAAGGTTAGAAACAAACCAGAAAGAGCAGAACCAAATCTGTCGATGAAGCATTAAAGACTTTCCATTGAAAAATTGGAACACTGATTGACATGAAGAAGGAAAGCAATCACAGATGATCTGCTTACCAATCATAGAAGATTCAATCAACAACTCTACAAGGAAAGAAGAGATATAATTGATTGACAATCCACAAATCAAATCACGTCAATCCACAAACGGCTAGAATTTCAAATTCAAGCCTATATATGTTTGAAGTTTCAAAGTCTGAAATAGATACGCAAGCGCTATACTGCAGAAATACTCTCTCAAGCATTCTATCTCCAAAATCAGACAAAAGCTTCAAACTGTTCGTGATCGCAATCACACCTCGATTCAAGTCTGTCTTATCGAGAGAAGAAGGGAATCTTTACTAGCTAGTAGTTTTCTAGTGGATTAACGTGAAGATAACCTGTCTACAGTAGTTTTCTGTAAGTTGTAAAGGGACACGACCCTTATTCGTGCATAAGTTTCAACTCGTTTGTACTTGGAACTTGTGGCTCGTTCTCAGCGAGGTTAAATAAGAAGAGTATCCTAGTAGTGGATATCTAATCCAGTTTGGATTAGACCGTGGACGTAGGGGGTTTCCCGAACCACGTAAAAATAACTGTGCCATTTAAATTCTGCATTTTATATTCAGTTGTTTTTATTCTGCATCTATCATACTCATTCAAATCTGCATTCTTAATCAACTTCCTAAATACTCGATTAAATTTACAAAAGATTTTCTTAACAAGAGCACCGACTAAGTCCACCATTATTCCGCACACAATACATTGTTTGAAATCAAGTTCACACTTGCTTTCTGCTTTGTAAATCTCACGTGAGAGATCTTACTTGGATAGAACTTAATTGATTAGTAAATCATAGTGTTCTATCATCTAGAGCAATCTGTAATTCAGAAAGCTCAAATCTCTCTGATTAAAATAGTCAAGTAATCTGAAAAGTTTGCATTTGGTGTATTCCCCCCCCATACACCAAACCCTGCTCTTTCGGGACCAACAATATATATATATATATATTATTGTGTGACAACTAAATTATTAAATGAATAGATAATTAAATAAAATCATGATTTTAAATATTATATATCCTATCATGGTGATGGAAGTCATCATCGACTAAATTTTAGTCGAAGGGTGGCAATTTGCAATCAAATTGTCATAATCAAATTATATGATAACAAATACAAGTTAGATAGTACAACTTAAAGCATGTAGAGTAAGGAAGTTGAGTTTGAAAGTGCCTTACACAAAAGAAATAATTATGGAATACATGTCAACACACACAAGACCCCAAATGTAAAAGAAGGTGTCCTAGTTTAGCACAAGTCAAAGATTTAATCAGAATTTAAATTTTGGGGCTCTAGGCTCATGGAGTGACGGTTGAATAGTATTGGTCCCGAAAGAGCTTGATTGGCGTATGGGTGGGGGGGTGGGGGGGGTGGGGGAATACTGAAATGCCCCGTCT
>JAPKLX010000232.1:186169-237191 GCA_026898415.1 Leonotis leonurus
AGAATACATCAATTTAACATTTTTCAATTTTCTTGTTTTAAGATTAAGTATAAGGTTTAAGCACACTTAATGAATAAGATAGCTTAGAGATATAAAATAAAACTTCTTGTCAGGAAGATTCAATCTTACAAAAATAACACCTTATGCGTGGAAAAAAAATAATCAAGAACAATGTAAATTAAACTTGATTAAAGTAGTGTGCGGAATTTGGTGGTTAATGCTCCTTTTAATGTGAAAAACGTTTTCTTCCTTGAAGAGATTATCAAACCAATTTTGAATGCAAGAGTATGAAGAAGATGATAAAGAAGTAAATAAGAAATAAAGAACACAAGAAGTTAGCGTGGTTCGGGATAAACTTTCCGTACGTCCACGGCTCGATCAAATCTAGATCGAAAAATCCACTAGCTTTCTCCTTTCTTTTTACTCGTTGAGTACGAGCCACAAGAATTATCAAACCTTGATAATTTCTTGTGATTACAAATCTTCTTCCTAAAATTGAACACTACAACCTTAGATTACGACTGGATCAAATCTAGATCATAACTTTGGGTTTTGTAAAAACAATTTTCCAGAAAGTAATCTTCAACAACAGTAAACACTACAGAGAATTCTTGGATGAATGGAAGTGTTATGAACGTTGAAAGCTTGAAGATTTTAGCAGAGTAATGGCTGTATAATAGCTTGAATTCTCATACATCTTTCTGGAAGTGAAGGTGGTATATAAAGGACCTTTGCAGGAACTATCCATTGGAGACGAAGAAGTCCTTCCTCTTCGCATTAATGGCTGCATTAAATGCATGGCAATGTCGTTAATACACGCGCTACCAAATGAGAGTCTTGTTCCACCTTTCACGCGATTTTCCAGTGTATTGCCATACTGGGAATGATTCACCGTACTAGAAATTGATATTCTCGTACTTCATTCCTTAAAGTATGTTGTTGATGTGACAATACACCAAGAGGTTGACTTGTGACAAATTTAGGTATGTCGGCAGTCCACCATAGTTACTGTGAGGAGCAGCTTGATCTTAATTCAATGGCAGGTCGCTGTCCATCGAACTGTTCCTTCATATGTTTCTTCGTTTACTAATGACTTCTTGTTGAACACTTCAATTTCGAAGGTAGAGGTGAAATGATGAGCAGATCATTTTTATAAAAAAAAACGATATGTTGTTGTATCACAGCGGGCTGGTCTTTTCATCGTGCTTCTCATCCTCTCGTAATGTATTACAAGTATAGAAGTATTATGTTCCTTTCTTATAGCTATTTCTAGTCTAGAAATACAGATCGTTATAAGTAAGTTTGAAACTTCAAACTACTTTTACATTTGTGATCTGGGAAAGTAAATTCTAGTTATTAAAAGAAAACCAAAACAAGAAATGAGGACTGCGAGCTGCAAGAGTTAGAAGCAGATCGTTATTAACCACAAAACGATCTGCTCGATACATTTGAAACTAGTTGTCTATACTATGTAGAAAATAATTATTATCTTAGTAATCATTGTGTCCGGGAGGTCTTTTCAAAGGAATAATACTGATTGTAAATAAACTAAAAACGATATGCTTCTTTTGTACTTGAGACATTCCTTAATAGATAACAATGACTACCTGGTTTTCTGAGATAAAAATGACTAAGTGTAGTTTCGAGAAATATCATCAAAACATAAATAAATTCGTGGGGTTCCCAACAAATAGAAAGGGGAAGATGGGAGAGCTGTCAAACACATCCATACCTGCAAACACATGGGTAGTTAGTACAAGTTTAAGGAATAACCATGAGTTAAAGCCATGAAACATAAACCCAAACTAAAATCCACTAGATTTAGTACTATACATCTTAGCACTATATAATAGTTATTATCCCGGACTTAATCACACCTTCCATAAATCACAAAGAAAACTTGAAGTTGGGAAGTCACGTAGAGCTCAAGCAGAAGAGAAGTAGTTGCAGTCTTAAGGTAAAGAATCTCAACCTCTAGCATTAAAATTCATAATTATATCTTCAATGTTCAACTCAAAGCACTTATATAAACTCCTTACCTCCACTTCATACCCCTTAAATACATATGTAATACAGAACATGATTATGAACTTAGATGTTGTTAAGTATATATATTTTGGAAAACTTATGAAGCTTAAGCCATGTCTTAGAATTTAGAAATCCCAACTATGAACTCTCACAAATTATCAACACTATGGACTAACTCCAGAATCCAACCAAATTCAGATTTGTCATTTTAAAAATAATAGAAACAATTTATATGTTCAAACAGTTATCAAACACCAAACTTAAACTATAGAAAAAAATATACTTACGTATTGGCCGAAACTTATATACCGAAACACATGACACCATCAACGAGCCACCCTCCAGGTTATAGAACCAAACCAACTATGCAGCCCACTCTGGAACTGATTCGGAGCTCCCAGTCCAAAATCTGAAACTCCGAGGCATGCTCGAAGGGGCAGTTCTCAGCCAACAAAAAAAATATAAAATAAAATCAGATTTCAACTTGATAAATTTAGGGTCTTTGTGATAACACTTAAGCAACCAAATGATAAATAAAAATCTGGACTTTAGGCAAAAAATGAATCTTTAGTCAAAATTTCTTAGGAAATTTACACTTGCAATTAAGAGAAGTCTATGAATCAAAATGTTAGGATATTTCAGTAAAGTAAAAAGCACACTTATTGCTAATAAAAAGAAAATTCTATATAAAATAAAAAGAGTAGGATAGATTACCATGGGAGACAGAGGCGGCGACGAACAACGGTGACGGCTGGGCGTAGAGAAGCGCTGCTGACGACCCCACGCGGCTGCTTCATGGCTGCTCGACGACGGCCGCTCCGTAGCTTTCTCCCGCAAAGAAGGAGAGTCATCCAAGGGAGAGGGGAAGTTTGGTGTGTGTTGCTGTGTTGGAGAGAATTGAAGATGAAGAACAAAAAAGAAGAAAGAAAGAAGAAATTAGAAAACAGAAAGAAAGAGATGGCCGACTGGAGAGGAGAAGAAAAATTGGGAAGGGAGGGATTTAAGAGGTGTCGGCTAATTGGGTAGGGATATGATTAGACTTAGGTTAAAACTAAGTTTAGTGTTAATTAAGTTAAGTTAATAAATTCATGGGCTTTAGTTGTTAGAATGGGCAGAATTACGGTTATGGGCTTCAGATTAAAAAAAATTCTAATGGGTTGGATTTGGGCTAAGATTAATGAATTGGATAGGTAAATTATTAATTAAATGGACCAAGAAAATAAATTTCTGAGTGGACCGATTGGTGAGCTAAAATTTGGGCTAAAATGTTTATTTAATTATTGGTACAAGAATATAATTAGTTGTCTATGTTAAGATACTAGATCCAATCTTTATGTAATAGAAAATCATTAATTGAGTAATACTAATCATAAGATTAATTAAATATTGCAAGTTAAAATATTAAGTATTTCAAAATTTATTGAAGAATTAGTTAGAGTAATATTAATCTATAAGAGTAACTAATTGGATTAAATTATCTAGTGTAAATTCATTTGAGAAAATCATATAAATTAGGATTTAATCATTCTAATTCCAAGAAAATTCTACTAAATTATTTTAGAAAATAATTGAAGTACTCAAATATTAGTGGAGTTAATACATGGAGAATAATTTTTGAAATAATAAAAATAATACTTCCTCCCAAATTAGAATAAGACTTAATACTCAATTCGAATATCTCACTTCGAAGTGTAATTAAAGGTTACTACGGGCGTAAGAGTCCGAAGACAAGAAGAGAAGAATCTTAGAAGAAGAAGGAAAACTCATCAGGTAGGCTTTCTTATACAAAAATCAAAATGTGTGTGTCTATCCGCATTTATGTTAGTTCTTTTCAAAAGTTTGGAATTGAAATTAATATTTCAAGTATTGTCTTGCCATAAAATGTTTTATGTTTTGTACGATACTTATCTCCTATGATTTATCGAATTCGGGTCCCAATGGGTAAGCAACCCCGCTCGAACTAGTGTACACAATAGGACTGTGAGTTGATGAAAGTGTTGACCGATCAAGTGTCCGCAGAAGGTGGCCACCTTCCCGATACACACAAGATACAAATATGGTAGATTACTAAAGAACTTAGACAGCTATCGAACTTTAGGTTTCATAAAAAGGATTTAGTGAACGTATGTGTTGGTCCCGAAAGAGCAAGGTTTGGTGTATGGGGGGGGGGGGGGGCCAATACACCAAATACTAACTTTTCAGTTTACTTGCCAATTAATCAGAGAGTTCAAGCTATTCTGTATAAGAAATTGTTCGGTAGTGACTAGACAGATCGATTACTCTCTTAGTGAGAACACTTAGCTAATAATAAGAGTGATCTTATTACTTTCTGAGTGTTGAGTGAGTGCGGAATAATGGTGGATTAATGGTTGCTCTTGTTTTGGAAAACCTTAAGAAGTTAATCAGATCGATTAAGCAAATTGATTAAGGATGCAGATTATATGATGGTGCAGAAAGTTAGAATAATAAACAACTGAAATGAAATATGCACGAATGTAAAGCACACAGTTGTTTAACGTGGTTCGGGAAATCCCTACGTCCACGATCTGGTCAAATTTAGATCAGATTATCCACTACTAGGATACTCTGCTTCTTTATACTCGTGGAGAACGAGTCACAAGTATCAATCACAGCTAGAGAGATACTTATGCACGAAATAAGGGTCGTGTCCCTTTACAACAGATTACCTCTACGTTACCACTAGAAACCTACTAGCTAGCAAGGTGATCTGCTTCTTCTCGACAAGACAGACTTCAATCGAGATGGGTTGGTGTGATGTAGAATCACAGTTCTTGAAGCTCTAAGTCTGGAACTATGAAAGCTTGTAAGTTTAATTCAATGTAGCGCGTGTGTATCTTGTATCTCCAGATTTTGAACTTCAAGTTTATATAGGCATTGAATTGAAAATTCTAGCCGTTTTGTTGATTGGCATGTGATTGATGGAATATTGTCAATCAATGATTGTCAATCATATCACTTCTTGCCTTGTAAAACCGTTGACTCAATCTTCATGATATGGAAAGTAGATTGCTAACGATCTCTTTCCTTCTATGTGTTAACCGTAGATCTTCTTTCCTATCCCAATTGGATGGACTTTAAATCTTGACATGGCAAGAGCATATGATGTGTAGGATGATGTCAGCTGGTGGATTGATGACTCAACCATTCTGGTTCCTTGCTGTAGGCATCGATCTGGTCGCTGTTAGTTACAGCAGATCGATTCCTTTTGGCGTGAAATCTTGACCTTCATCCTATACTAAGTTGAGATGAATTCTATAGGAGCATTTCCTTTACATATCAAGTCATCTCCTAATCTGTTCCATAACAGAGTACACTTTATATTTAGTGATCTGTTTTACACGTAGAACAGTTTAAGACTCTAAGATAACTAAGTGTGTTTTGAAAGACCATCATCAAAACTAAATTACGTGGGGTTCCTAACACGTATGTGCTTTAAAGATAAAATCCATATGTTTCACTCGATATGGCATGACAAATATATTTGTATGTATGAGTTTTCGGCTTGTGTCAACTGAGTACTTTTGTACTCAACCCTGCATATATTTCTAAATGTGCAGGTTGAGCTATGATGGGATGGAGTGCTCTACAAGGCTTTGTCAATATCTTTTACTATTTTGAACTCTTGGGGGTTTACATGTCCTCATACATGTAAACTTTAATTAGATCTTATTTCCGCTGTAATGTTTGATGTTTCTTGTTATGAACCTATGTTAGACTTTTTTTTAACTTCAGTTCAACTTATCGGTAACTCTAGAACCGAATTCTATGTTATGAATCATCTATATTATTGAAGTACCTTTCATTTCCACCGATATTCCATCGACCCCTTTTGTATCCCTATTTCTTTAATCCTTCCTTTAGTTACGGTTTCTTAACTTCGCTATCATTAGCGAAGGCGGTCGTGACAGTGTTATCAGAGCATTCATGCTCTGAACCCAAGAGTCTTTCTTTTTCAAGTTTAGTCTAGCATTGCATCGCTAGACTAATTGAGTGAGTCGACAAAAGTTTAGCACTCCGACACCTCATGCTCAACAAGAATGAGGTAAAGGTTTTACAAACTATGCTTTCAAATGTTAAAGGATAGGCACACATCTTTTACGTTGAGATCTTCGAAAGTTAAGATCTTTCCCTATGAACTTAGAAACCATTAAATTGCATGATCCCTTAAGAAATAAGAAAATTTGATCGTAACATAGAAGAAATTTCTTCAAATTTCCCCACAAGAACAACGAGAAGGAAAAAGAAGACAAGAAGAAACCCGAAGGTGAGAACACGAAGAAGGAGCTGAGGGATTGAGACGCAGTCTTCATCCTTCATAATAAACAACAACAAGGATTCGATAAATATCATCCTACTGCTAGAATCAAACCATAAGAATGAAACTTTAAGTCGGTTAATGAAGATTTAAGTATTTCAAAATAACAAAACTCAAAGAAAAGAACTCCCAAGAAAAGTTTTAAGAAATGTTCACACTAAAAGTCTTATGAACGTATGACCAATAAACCCAAATTGGGGTTTGAACCAATCCTAATAAAACAGATTATATTATGAGCTAAGGACAAAATACCTTACAAGTCTGATCGAAATGCATTCCTTATTCTCTTAGATGGCACGAATGATCCGCACGACCTGGAGGCGCCTAACACCACGAGCCAGCCCAGCCACCATTATGCGGGAATACGAGACTTCTGTTCCTTGCTTAGGAGATGACTTAGGGGAGTTCCTATCCCACTTTAAGAGGTTATGGTTGGCGGCCCAGCGTCATGGAGCCACGGGCATGGACGGGATTATGAGACTAACTCAGCTGCTACCCCTTGACTAGAAGGGGTGAGTGCATATGATTGCGGGGGATGTTATTCGCCCGATCGGTAAGAGTTATGAGAGGGAAGGAGACTTCTCGAGGTTCATCGCCACTATTCACTACTGCTATGCTGCATTTGGCGATGCGCCGAGAGGACCTTATGTTAGACCTGGAGACTTGATGCCGGTGGATGAGGTATCGACCATGTGGGCTCCACTGCTTCCTACGTTCTTTCCTACTGGAGTGATCCCTCTAGCCCCGACATACAACTTTCTACACCCGATACCATTTCCCGAATTCCAGGGGACACACGACTGTGAGGCAGGACCTTCACATCGAGCTAGGGAGGTCCGACCACCATCACCCATCCGACACCCAGTACTAGCTAGTGGGAGGTATGGACGCCATGATGCTACGGCAGGGCCTGTCGCCCTGTCATCAGGATACAACGACCAAATCTGGCCTGCCGACCACTAGTGACCGACTCTAGTTCAATTTCATCCACAGAGTGACGGATATGGAGGATTTTCCAGGAGTACTTTGAGGTGGATAATAGGGCCAAGGCCGCAGCCTTGTCAGATTCAGTGGAGGACTACACCCCGAGCTCTCCCCCACCAGGCACCACGAGGTCTGACCCTATCTGTATCTCATCTAACGGGAGCCCTTCCCGTAAGAGGGGATTTTCACCACCTGCCGAGGAGTTCTACGCTGATCTGAGGAGGCAGCTTGACGTGAGGCGACCACGTTGGATGGAGGAGGAGGGTGCAGGGCAGGTAGGAAAGGAGGAGGACTACGAGGGTGACGACGAGGGTGATGAGGATGAGAATCCGAAGATGGACCAGTCAGGTGAGAAGTCTGCAGGATCAGCGACCCAATACTAGTAGGGCGTTGTTTTTTTTTGTTTTGCTTTTATGATGTACCCATCAGCAACGGACCACATGAGTAGGCCGTCCTGATGCCGTTATGATTTCTAGACTTTTGTACACAGAAATGATGATACTATGAGGATCGTTCCGTAATGACTTTTTAGATTTCCTTATTTGGACAGCACGAAAACATAAACACCAGGTGTTTCGTGGCTGAGTACCTTTTGTGATATCTTAGAGTGATGAGCATCATGTCATGTACTTAGAGAGTACACTTTTGAGCTATGATTGTACTAAGTCCTCATGGAGGCAATACTGATGCCATTATATTTTGATGACCTTAGTGGTATGTTGCAGTATATGTGATTTCTATTATCTACATTCTTACTATTTCCTTCCTAGTATTAAGCTTAAACAGAGAACGTTTAAGTAGTTAAGATTTTCACCTTCCCATAACTAAGTAAATAAAACTTAAATGATCTAATAAGATAAAATATTAAATTACCAGAATGCCACCAAGAAGAGTTGGACGCCCGAGAGGCGGAGGTAGAGGACGAGGTTCTAGGAACATACACGAAGGATTTGTGGTGGAACGAGGAGCAACTCCACCTCTCCCACAACCTGAAAGAATGATTGAGGAGTTATTCCTACGACAAAACCCACCTGTATTCAATGGAATGGGAGACCCAGCTGAAGCCGAAGTATGGGTGCGTGCTCTGGAACGCATCTTTAACTTCTTTCGCTGCACCGATCAAGAACGCATGACTTGCATTTCTTTCTAACTGACGGGATCGGCCAACTTTTGGCGGGAAGCACGGAGGAAGCATGAATCCGGAACAACTGGAAAACTTGACCTGGGAAGAGTTTAAGAATGGGATATACGATAAGTATATTCCCAAGAGCTACCGCAAGAGGAAGGAAATGGAGTTCTACAATCTGAAACAAGGCAAGATGACGGTGACATAATACAATAGGGTATTTTGTGATATGTCCCGATATGCACCAGAGCAAATGGACACTGACGAGAAAATGGCAGAGAAGTTCTATGCCTGTCTTAGGCACGAGATCAGGATGACATTAGCAAGCCATGGTGGACTATCCTATCCTGAATCTCTTAGCCGAGCCCTTGACATTGAGGCTACCATGCCGGGGGAGAGGCAGGCACCAACTCAACCATCTGCACTTCCTCAATTCCAATCTCAGAGCTTCAAAGGAAAACGCAAGTGGGAATACAACAGAACCAACTCTGTTTAGAAGAAACCTTGGGAAGGACAAGCACACTCGCAAAACATCGGGAAGCAAAACCAGACTACTCAGGCAAGGAACTACAAATAGAAGTTTCCTCCCTACCCCAAATGCAAAAAGATGCACGGTGGAGTGTGCAGAGCTGGTAGTGATGGGTGCTACATATGCGGACAAAAGGGGCATTTTGTGAGCCATTGCCCTAGCAAACAATAAGGAGTAGGCGCAAGATCTAACCAACAAACTCAGAAGCAGTACGTTCGTGCAATCCAGGCTCAACCCCAGGCACGCCCATAGCAACAACAGTTGTCACCACCCCCACCACTACCACCACAGTTCCAGCATCGCCAACAGCAGAAGCAACCACATCATGCTAGAGCTTATGCTATGAAGCAAAAACAACCTGAAAGAAATCAGGGGAACCTGACAGGTATGGGAACACTCCTTGACACGCCAATAAGAATTTTGTTTGATACTGGAGCATCCCATTCTTTCATCGCTAAAGCATGCGTAGATAACCTAAGGCTGAAACCAGAAATAGTAGAGCACAACTATAAAAGTTTCTTCACCTTTAGGAGGAACTACTACTCTCACACATTCTTGTTTTAATCTGAGTTTGGACTTAGAATCACTTAAGGTCATAGCGAACGTTCTTAGCGTTAACTCAATGAACGACGTGGACATAATTTTAGGAATGGATTAGCTAACTAAAAACTATGCCACGATCCTTTGCAATGAGAGGCAAATCTCATTTCAACCTCCCAGTAAGGAACCCACAAGTTTCCATGAGATTACCATGAATCGTAAGAAGGCGGTTATCTCGGCACTACAAGCTGAGAAGCTAGTAAGGAAGGGAAGTTCGACTTACTTAGTCCACTTGAGTGGAGAAGTAAAGGAGGAAAGAAGAATCGAAGATGTTGTCATTGTACGGGAATACCCGGATGTATTTCCTGAAGCATTACCAGGATTGCCACTGGATCGACAACTGGAATTCACGATCGATTTGGAACTAGGATCATATGTCTCCTAAGGAGTTGGAAGAACTCAAGATACAACTCCAAGAGCTTTTGGACTTTAGGTTTTATCAGACCTAGCGTATCACCTTGGGGAGCGTTTGTGCTTTTTGTGAAGAAGAAGGACGGGACACTAAGGATGTGCATAGACTATAGAGGTCTAAACAAGTTGACACTAAAGAACCGATATCCTTTACCAAGGATAGATGACTTATTTGATCAACTGAAGGGAGCAAGCGTCTTCTCAAAGATAGATTTGAGATCGGGATACCACCAACTGAAGATTCGTTGAGAAGATGTTCCCAAAACAGCCTTTCAAACCCGGTATGGTCACTATGAATTCATAGTGATGCCATTCAACTGACCAATGCACCCGCAGTATTCATGGATCTGATGAACCGAGTGTTTCACCCTTACCTAAACATATTTGTCTTAGTGATCTTAGATAATGTTCTCATATACTCGAAGAGCGAAGAAGAACATGAAAAACATCTAAGAATCACCTTGGAAACACTCAGGAATGAGAAGTTCTATACCAAATTTAGTAAGTGCGAATTCTGGCTCAATGAGGTGACCTTTCTTGGACACATTGTGTCATCAGAAGGAATCAAGGTAGACCCCGCCAAGGTAGAAGTTGTACAATGATGGAAGTCACCGACAACTCCCAATGAAATCAAAAGCTTCTTAGGGCTAGCAGGATATTACCGAAGGTTCATAGAAGGATTTTCCAAGATAGCGAGACCGATGACACAATAATTACGTAAAGGAATCAAGTTCAAATGGTCTCAAGAATGTGAAGATAGTTTTGAACTATTGAAGAATAAGTTGACAATCGCTCCAATACTGGCAGTCCCAGAACCAAACAAAGAGTACTTAATCTATACTGATGCGTCTAAGAGTGGATTAGGTTGTGTGCTGATGCAAAAAGGGAAGGTAATAGCCTATGCGTCGTGACAACTTAGACCACACGAACTTAACTATCCCACTCATGACCTGGAATTAGCTATTGTAGTACATGCTCTAAAAATTTTGAGGCACCACCTCTATGGAGTTCGGTGTGAAATTTTCACAAATCACAAGAGTCTCAAGTATTTCTTCGAGCAAAAAGACCTCAACATGAGGCAAAGAAGATGGCTGGAATTGGTGAAGGACTACGACTGTGATATCAACTACCATCCAGGCAAAGCTAACGTAGTAGTTGATGCTCTAAGTCGTCAAACATCGTCAAAACTCGCATTTCTTTTGACTCAAGAGACGGAACTCATAAAGGAGTTTAGTAAATTGAGCTTAGAATTTTTACCACCTTTTAAGACTATGGAAGGAATTCTCACCACCTTGGTGGTAGGACCAGACCAGACCTGAAGTGACCTGAGGTGAGACATAACCTCTTTCATGGAGAAATGTTTAGCTTGTCAACAAGTGAAAGCGTTACACCGAAGACCCTATGGGAAACTGCAACCGTTGGAAATCCCATAATGGAAGTGGGAGCACATTGCGATGGACTTTGTGACCGGATTACCCAAGTCCAAGAGAGGAAACACTGCCATTTGGGTAATTCTAGACCGACTCAAAAAATGTGCTCACTTTATATCTATAATGATCACGTACGGTTCAAATGAGTTAGCTCAGTTGTACGTGCGAGAGATCATACGTCTCCATGGTGTACCTGTATCGATTACATCAGATCAAGAGTCGAAGTTCACATCCAGATTCTGGATGAGTTTGCAGAAGGAGTTAGGCACAAGAATAAATTTTAGTACCACATTTCACCCTCATACCGACGGACAGTCAGAAAGGACTATTCAAACTCTTGAAGATATGTTGAGAACTGTAGTTGTCGACAGAGATGGAAGTTGGGAAGCGGTACTACCACTGATTGAGTTTTCCTATAATAATAGTTATCAAGCAACTATAGGGATGGCACCATATGAGGAACTTTATGGGAAAAAGTGTAGATCGTCACTCTACTGGGATGAGGTTGGCGAAAGAGCCATAGTGGGTCCAGACTCAGTCAATGAAATGATTGAGATTGTTCGACAAATCAGAGGAAGAATCAAGAAAACTCAGGACAGATAAAAAACTTATGCTAACACTCGTAGAACCGAATTACAATTCGAGGTAGGAGACAAAGTTTTCCTAAAGGTATCTCCTTCTAAGGGGATAATCAGATTTGGCGTCAAGGGTAAACTAAGGCCCCGTTTCGTTGGACCATACGAAATCCTCGAGATGATAGGACCCGTCGCATATAGGTTGGCGTTGCCACCAAGCTTTGAGAACGTCCACAATGTTTTTCATGTTTCACAACTTAGAAAGTACATTTTTGATCCGAAGCACGTCATCCATCAAGAAAAGATGATCTTAAACCCTGACTTGACTTACGAAGAGAAAACTGAAGCTATTTTGGATCACAAAGTGCAACAGCTCAGAAATAAATCAATCACATTGGTGAAAGTATTGTGGAGGCATCATGGACAAGAAGAGGCTACATGGGAACTCGAAGATAAGATGAAAGAGAAATACCCCGAGTTATTAGTTAGAAAGTACAAATTTCGGGATGAAATTTCTGTTAAGAGAGGTAGGATGTAATGACCCGCTCTTTTCATTATAACTATCTTGTATTAAATATTTTGGTGGTTAATTAAATTCCGTTTACGAATAGAATATCAATTAGCAAGTTGATAATATTGATTCTTACATTACCTAAATCGAACTCATTTCGATTTAAATCTCATTATAAATGAGAGCTTAGTATGAGACTAAAATCTTTATTAATTAGTATGATGAACAATGGGCTTATTACTACTATTTGAACCTTAAGGTAATTATAATAAGAGCATAGAATAAGATATCATATATATATATATATATATATATATATATATTATTGTGTGACAATTAAATTGTAAAATGGAATAGATAATTAAATAAAACCATGACTTTAAATATTATATATCCTATCATGGTGATGGAAGTCATCATTGAATATATGAGAAGGGTGGCAAATTGTAATCAAATTGTCATAATCAAATTATATGATAAAAAATACAAGTTAGATAGTACAACTTCTAGAATTTAAAGTAAGGAAGTTGAGTGTGAAAGTGCCTTACACAAAAGAAATAATTATGGATTACATGTCATCACACACAACACCCCTAATGTAAAACATGGAGTCCTAGTTTAGAACGAATTAAAGATTTAATCAGAATTTAAATTTTGGGGCTCTAGGGTCATGGAGTGACGGCTGAATAGAAAGGGGAAGATGGGAGAGCTGCCAAACACTTCCATACCTGCAAACACATGGGTAGTTAGAAATCCCAACTAAGAACTTTCACAAATTATCAACACTATGGACTAACTCCAGAATTCAACCAAATTCAGATTTGTCATTTTAAAAATAATAGAAACAATTTATATGTTCAAACAGTTATGAAACACCAAACTTTAACTGTAGAAGAAAAAAAAAACTTAAGTTTTGGCCGAAACTTATCTGCCGAAAGACATGACACTGTTTAGCCTCTTTTTATTCGTCTAAACACGTATTTTCCGTATCTTTATTCGTGTTATTTTCCCTCGACTGCATGATGTTTTAGCTCGATTTATGTTTCATTTTATGTTTCAGAATCACTAGCCTAAACGAGTGTTGAAGTTGGAAAAGATCAAGAAATGGCCAAAGAATGAAGTCTAGTGCCGAGAGCACTAGTCAGCGGTCGCGTAGCACTAAGCAGCCGCTGACTAGGCCTTAGTGTGCCACGGCCGAGCCAGGCGTCGAGCCAGCGCCAAGCCCAGGTCAACGACCGCTGACCACCCAGCGGATGACCCAGGCCTAGCACAACGGCCTCAGCGGGGAACGTGGAACCACCCGAGTCAGCGGCCACTGACTTTGAACGTTCGCTGACCAACCCTTTCGTCTATATATACTCAGTGAGTTTCTCATTCAAGAGACATCACTTTTGACTCGTATTTCAAGACCCTTTCCGACGCCACTTTTCAACATTATTTCCATACATTTTCCTTTCATAGTTGTAGCTCATCTCGACCTAGATTCGACCCTTTCATAGTTTTAGCTCGTCTCAACCTAGATTCGAGGGTCGAGACTTTAATTTCTAGTTAGTTCTCTTTAGTTTTAGATTTCGTACTCGAAGATTAGCCATTTGCAACATTCCGTCGTATTTCTTTTCCAAAATTCTCTTGTGGATTCAGACCTTTTTCAAGTTATTAATCAAGTTTGTTTCCCTTTTATTATTCTGGCTTTCGTTTATTGATTTCATTTATTTAATAGTTTATGCTTTTGGTTCCTTATTTCATTTAGGAGTTCCAATTTTATCTCCGAATTCTTGTTGATTGAATTCCAAGTTACTTGCTTTCTTTTGAATTCGCATCTCAGTTTCTTAGATAGATATTTGGTCTACTCGTTACTTTCTATTAGATTAGGTTTAATTTACTTTTCTTATTTATATTCCTCGCCTAGTTATAGAATCTCCAACAAATCATTTTTATTGCTTTCTTGAACAAAGAATCGAATTGCCCTGTTAAGTCTTCCTTGAGAATACGACTTGGGTTGGCTTATCATTTCTAGATGACCTCATTTTAAATTGTGAGCTACTCGACACAATTTTAGTCGAAACAAATTTTGGCGCCGTTGTCGGGGAAGGCTTTAGGCGATTTAATTCATTTTTCTTTTTTTCTTTTTATATTCTATTTTATTTTATTTATTATGTTTACTTCTTTCTTCTATATTGTGGTGCGCGTAACGTTTTTGTTGAGTGTTGTGTATGCAAGGTCGCCGCAGTGCTAGAAAGCCGTTGACGCCCTTCATCGATAACATAAACCGGAGGCGTGCGATCATAGCCATCGTAGAAGAAGGCATTGAGAAGATTGATGAATTTTCGCTACCGCGTTAATTCGAAGAGATGGCCAATGAGAATGCAGATGAGAGACCGCGTTATATGAGCGACTTCACTAGGCCCAAGTTCGGCACTACTGCTACTTCAGCCATTGTTCTCGACACCGAAGTCTGAAACTATGAATTGAAGCCACACCACCAATCACTACTCCCGACATACCATGGACTCCCGAGTGAAGACGCTTTGACGTTCATCCGAGAATATTGCACAATGGTGCAAACTTTTCCGCTTCACTCACTGACGGAGGATAAACTCAAGTTGAAGTGTTTCCCTTATACGTTGAAAGATAAGGACAAATCTTGGTTCTTATCTCATCAACCCGGATCAAATTGTCATAATCAAATTATATGATAACAAATACAAGTTAGATAGTACAACTTCTAGAATGTAGAGTAAGGAAGTTGAATTTGAAAGTGCCTTACACAAAAGAAATAATTATGGATTACATGTCATCACACACAAGACCCCTAATGTAAAAGGAGTCCTAGTTTAGCACAAGTCAAAGATTTAATTAGAATTTAAATTTTGGGGCTCTAGGCTCATGGAGTGACGGCTGAATAAAAAGGGGAAGATGGGAGAGCTGCCAAACACTTCCATACCTGCAAACACATGGGTAGTAATTACAAGTTTAAGGAATAACCATGAGTTAAAGCCATGAAAGATAAACCCAAACTAAAATCCACTAGATTTAGTACTATACATCTTAGCACTATATAATAGTTATTGTCCCGGACTTAATCACACCTTCCATAAATCACAAAGAAAACTTGAAGTTGGGAAGTCACGTAGAGCTCAAGCAGAAGAGAAGTAGTTGTAGTCTTAAGGTAAAGAATCTCAACCTCTACCATTAAAGTTCATAATTATCTCTTCAATGTTCAACTCAAAACACTTATATAAACTCCCTACCTCCACTTCATACCCCTTAAATACATATGTAATACAGAACATAATTATGAACTTAGATGTTGTTAAGTATATATATATTTTGGAAACCTTATGAAGCTTTAGCCATATCTTAGAATTTAGAATTCCCAACTATGAACTCTCACAAATTATCAACACTATGGACTAACTCCAGAATCCAACCAAATTCAGATTTGTCATTTTAAAAATAATAAAAACAATGTATTCAAACAGTTATCAAACACCAAACTTTAACTGTAGGAAAAAAAAAAGAAAAAAAAAAGCAAATTTAAGTTTTGGCCGAAACTTATCTGCCGAAACACATGACACCATCAACGAGCCACCCTCCAGGTTATAGAACCAAACTAACTGTGCAGCCCACTCCAAAACTGATTTGGAGCTCCCCGTTCAACATCTGAAACTCCGAGACATGGTCGAAGAGGAAGTTCTCAACCAACAAAAAAAATAAATAAAATAAAATCAGATTGTAACTTGATAAATTTAGGGTCTTTGTGATAACACTTAAGCAACCAAATGATAAATAAAAATCTGGACTTTAGGCAAACAATGAATCTTTAGTCAAAATTTCTTGGAAAATTTACACATTCAATTAGAGAGAAGTCTATGAATCAAAATGTTAGGAAATTTCAATAAAGTAAAAAGGACTCTTATTGCTAATAAAAAGAAAATTCTATATAAAATAGAGAGAGTAGGAGAGATTACCGTGGGAGATAGAGGCTGCGACAAACAACGGTGACGGCTGGGCGAAGAGAAGCGCCGCCGACGACCCCATGCGGCTGCTTCACGGTTGCTCGACGATAGCCGCTCCGTAGCTTTTTCCCGCAGAGAAGGAGATTCATTCGAGGGAGAGGGGAAGTGTGGTGTGTGTTGCTGTGTTGTAGAGGATTGAAGATGAAGAACAAAAAAAAGAATGAATGAAGAAATTAGAGAATTGAGAGATATGCCTGACTGGAGAGGAGAAGAAAAATGGGGAAGGGAGGGATTTAAGAGGTGTCGGCTAATTGGGTAGGGATATGATTAGACTTAGGTTAAAACTAAGTTTAGTATCAATTAAGTTAAGTTAATAAATTCATGGGCTTTAGTTGTTAGAATGGGCTGAATTACAGTTATGGCCTTCAAATTAAAAAAATATTCTAATGGGTTGGATTTGGGCTAAGATTAATGAATTGGATAGATAAATTATTAATTAAATGGGCCAAGAAACTAAATTTGGGCTAAAATGTTTATTTAATTATTGGTACAAGAATATAATTAGTTGTCTATATTAAGATACTAGATCCAATCTTTATGTAATAGAAAATCATTAATTGAGTAATATTAATCATAAGATTAATTAAATATTGTAAGTTGAAAAATTAAGTATTTCAAGATTTATGGAAGAATTAGTTAGAGTAATATTAATCTATAAGAGTAACTAATTGGATTAAATTATCTAGTGTAAATTCATTTGAGAAAATTATATAAATTAGGATTTAATAATTCTAATTCCAAGAGAATTCTACTAAATTATTTTAGAAAATAATTGAAGTACTCAAGTATTAGTGGAGGTAATACATGGAGAATAATTTTTGAAATAATAAAAATAATACTTCCTCCCAAATTAGAATAAGACTTAATACGCAATTCGAGTATCTCACTTCGAAGCGTACTTAAAGGTTACTACGGGCGTAAGAGTCCGAAGACGGGAAGAGACGAATCTTAGAAGAAGAAGGAATACTCATCAGGTAGGCTTTCTTATACAAAAATCAAAATGTGTGTACATATCCGTATTTATGTTAGTTCTTTTCAAAAGCTTGGAATTAAAATTAATATTTCAAGTATTGTCTTGCCATAAAATGTTTTATGTTTTGTATGATACATATATGTTATGATTTATCGAATTCGGGTCTCAATGGGTAAGCAACCCCGCTCGAACTAGTGTACACAATAGGATTGTGAGTTGACGAAGGTGTTGACCGGTCAAGTATCCGTGGAAGGTGGCTACCTTCCCGATACACACAAGATACAGATATGGTATATTACTAAAGAACTTAGACAGCTGTCGAACTTTAGGTTTCACAAAAAAGATTTAGTAAACTTAGGTGCTTTAAAGATAAAATCCATATGTTTCACTCGATATGGCATGACAAATATATTTGTACGTATGCGTTTTCGGCTTGTGTCTACTGAGTACTTTTGTACTCAGCCCTACATATATTTCTAAATGTGTAGGTTGAGCTATGATGGGATGGAGTGCTCTACAAGTCTTTGTCGATCTCTTTTACTATTTTGAACTCTTGGGGGTTTACATGTCCACATACATGTAAACTTTAATTAGATCCTATTTCCACTGCAATGTTTGATGTTTCTTGTTATGTGTCACGCCCGCACTTCACTAAGGGTAGTAAAGTCGGAGAAACCGTGACTTGGGAAAGGATTAAAGAAGTCGGGATTGAAATAGGGTGAGGAAGCAAGGATGAAACTTGAACAACAAACTCATAATGAGTCGAATAACTCATCGTACATGATTAACACAAACGGACTTGAGTTTAAGGCTCGATACATAACAACGTAATATGAAGGAACTGAAATCTTAAGTGTAATACATAATGATCTCGAACTAGCAGCGGAAAATTTATTGGATCGCTAAAAGCTCTACATGTGTGAAGACACGTAGAACCCCCAAGAGTCAACTAATAAGATGTCGACAAAAAGCCCGAACGTAGCACTCCTCCTTCATCATCGTTCAACCTGCACATTTATAAATATATGCAGGACTGAGTACAAATTGTACTCAGTAGACACATGCCAAAATCGCACTCATACATATATAATTGTCATGCCATTGTAAGTGAAACATAGGGATTTTGTCTCTAAAAAACCTATGTTCACTAAAATCCATTTGTGAAATCTTAAAGTTCGATCGATCTAAGTTCTTTAATAATCTACCATATCTGTAACTTCTTCTTCTTCTTCTTTGTATCGGGAAGGTGGCCACCTTCCACGAACACCTTGACCGGCCAACCCGCTCGATGACTCACGGTTACTTTGTGTACACTAGTTCAAGTGGAGACGCTAACCCACTGGAACCCGAATTCGATTTCATAATTATAGTTCTAGTGGAGACGCTAACCCACTGGAACCCGAATTCGATTTCATAATTATAGTTCGAGTGGAGACGCTAACCCACTGGAACCCGAATTCGATTTCATAATTATAGTTCGAGTGGAGACGCTAACCCACTGGAACCCGAATTCGATTCTCTTAACTTTAACTAAGCAGATAGGTATCATACGAAAATCATAAACATTTTATGGTAGACAATACTTGAAATATCAATTTCGATTCAAAGCTTTTGAAAAGAAATAACATAAATACGGATAAGCACACTCATTTGATTTTGTATAGGAAAGCCTACCTGGCTCGCTTCCTCTTCTAATTAAATTCGACCTTCTGGCTTAGTACTTCCTCCCAGCGTAACCTTAATCGAGTTTACGAGGTGAGATACTCATCTGAGTATATATATTATTTTCTACTTTGAAATGACATCCTTATTATTACAAGAGTTGTTCTCAATTCTTAACTTGACTAATATTCGAGTGCTTTAATCTTTTCTCAAAAAAAAATGTTCTCTTAGGATTTCAAGCCAAGCTATAATTTATTTAAATCCTAATTTATTTAACTCAACTAATCTAAAAATTCTTACTTTACTCTTGTATTGGACTTTAGCATTATCTAGTACATAATCCATCAATTAATTCCAAGTGCGAGGAAATTATTATCCTTGGCTAATTTGAGAGTTTATTCTTGATCTTTGAATCGAGCTAGATAATTTTTTTTAATTAGGCTAATTAAATCTTAATTATCATACTCTAAGTGTGATTTATAATTTAATCATTTCTTATGATTAAATCTAATTGATCAATTAACTTCTAATTTAATAGTTAATTTCTAAATATATTAATTAGGATTTCTAATTTAACTTCAAGATTTCATTCTTAGACTTAGCCCACTTAATTAAGTCTTGATCTATCAAAATGCTAGCTAGCTCATTTAAGTTAATTAAGTGAGCCCAATTACTAATTAAATTAGCCCATCAATAACTTAATAAAATTTGGCCCAATGCTAACTAATTTATTTGGGCCCTTAAGGGTTAAATTTTCGGCCCACTATTAATTGAATCCGGCCCGCAAGATAGACTCGACCCAGCCCATAATTTGTTCTACCCGGCCCGTACCCGGCCCATTTCTAAAATAACCCTACTCTCTTCTAACCCTAATTCACTCTACTCCCTCCTTCACAGACACATTACACATACACGCCTCTATCTCCTTCGTTGCTCTCATCTCTCTGATTCTCCCTTCCTCCCTTCTCTTTCCCTCTGCTTCCTTCTCTACCTTTCTCTCGCCTATCTCCCCATGTCGCTACGCTCTTCTCCTCTCCTTCTCATTCTCTGACCTCTCTCTGTCTCTGCTTCTGCTTGGCGTCCGGTGGCCACGAAACAGCCGCGACATCACATCGTGAAGCTGTCCCGGTATTCCCCTCCTCAAGGTAATATTCTTTTCTTACTCTCTCTGATTTTCTAACTCTCTTTCACTGAAACTCTAAATTTTTCATCCTTCTCACTAGCCCTCTATCTCTCTCTCAGATTTCTATACTTTCTGAATCTCTGATTTCCTGGAGGAAGCTAAGCCTTCCTAGCTCAAGACTTCTCTTAGTGGAAGCTAGTTGGTAATTCAAGGTAAAGATCTTGTCCTTCTTATTTCCAGTTTTACATGCGATTTTGTTTCCAGATTTAATTTCGTATTTATGTGCTAATTTCCTTCTCTTTTTAGCTTATTTATGGAGAATCGATGTTCAAGTGGATGGAAGGCTGGAAAATGTGGTTCTTTGTTTGCTGGGACAGCAGCTAATGCTGTTAGGGTAATTTCTAATTTTTCGAAGTTCATGGCTAAGTCCCCTGCATGTTCTTATTCTTTGAAATAACATGCATTCTTTGGGCAAACCAAACTGTATGTAAGAATTAATTTCTGAAGCACGAGATTTTGGTCTGTATTTAAGTCTTCTAAATTTTCATTTCATAGTTCATAGCTCTTTAAGTTAGGTTTCTAATCTGAACATTTAAATATATTCTATGTTCTAAATTCTGAACACATATAAATGGTTTGAAATCTAAAAGAAAATATCTATTCTCTGTAGTTTGTGCCTCGTTTTCCAGGTTTGCTAATTCTCTAATCGATCATAACTCTATGTTCTCTTTTATTGTAGGAACTGAAACCTTTCTAGATTTAAATCCTATAAATGCTCAATGTCAGAGTTCAGCAGAGCTTCCCAGCAGCTAAGTATTCTACTTCCTTTAGATATAGCTTCTGTATCTGTTTTGGTGCGTATAAGTTCTGTTCTAAATCTGAATACATAGATATATGTATGTGTGTTCTGAAACCAGAACATATAGGTGTTCTAAAATCTGAACAAAAATTGTGGTTCTATGTTCTGCAATTCTGAACTGAATTTCTAAGTTCTATACTTAGCCATCTATTTATTTCTTTGGTATGTTTCTGCTGATGATTTAGTTTAGGGTGGAAGTCTTTTCATACTAAATTGCTAATAGCACCCCTAGTTAAATTCTTATGAAGCATGTCATTAGTTCTAGATCTGCATATATATATATTCCTATGTTCTGATAACATGTTCTAAATATATAGATAAGTGCATGTTTTGAAAACTGATTTTCAGAAACAGGATGGTTCTAAGTTTACATTTCTGTTTGAAGTTTTAGAACCCATGTAATAGGTATGTTCTGCCCATATTCTAAATTTCAGAACTTCTTTGCTAGAACAGAATTTTGGTAATGGTTGAGAAAAGCTACCTTAATCTTTAACTCCTTCTTCATTGACTGAAAAACTGTGGCTGCTATGCTTTGTTATGAAAATGTTTGATGGGTGATAAAATGGTTCTAGGGCAGTCCCTTACCCTCTTATATATAGATATGTGTATTGCTTAAGACTTGACTTGATATCTAGTTTAATAGGTCTTTACTCTATTTCTTGTAGGTGATGGAAGAGATATGAATGGAGGACTTTCTTTCCTCTACTCAACCTAGCTACTCTGCAGCCCCTGCTGTCACTGCCACTTGCATGACACTGCCACTTGCATTGCTATTTCCTTCTTTGCAGTCATACTGCCTTATCACTTTCCTTTACTTTCTGCCTTATTTGCTAACATGCTGCTGCAGCTTTGCGTAAAGTAGCTTTAGACTTTATTTATTTTATATAGCTTTGGTATTAGCCAACTATGTACCAACACCTATATATATAAGATATTATGTATACTCAAGTGTTTTACTTTCTTAGCTTTCTTACTTTCTTCCATAAGATACTTGCAGGTTCATATATATCTATATGTACATATTAGATCTTATGCGTGTGGTTCCTTCTTATTGAATGTAAAATTTTTCAGCACTATGCATATATCAAACGTGTGGTATCACTGTTTATACATAAATAATATTTTTAACTACACACTTATTTTTACACTTAAGTATTTCCAAAGTAATTACCTATCCTTAATAATTAACATTTCTTAATATAAAATCAAGAAATTTTTATTTACTTATTATCTTAAACCAAAACTCCTCTTCGACTATTAAACTCCCATTTAATAAACTTCAATATTCAATATATATATATATATAAACGCGTTCGAATATCATTTACTTTGGAACTTAAAAAGACGGGGTATTACATTATGAACCTATGTTAGACTTTTTTTAACTTCAGTTCAACTTATCGGTAACTCTAGAACCGAATTCTATGTTATGAATCATCTATATTATTGAAGTACCTTTCATTTCCACTGATATTTCATCGATCCCTTTTCTATCCTTGTTTCTTTAATCCTTCCTTCAGGCACGGTTTCCTAACTTCGCTATCCTTAGCGAAGGCGGTCGTGACATTAGTAGACTTACAAAGTGTTTTATTTGGAATATATGATACTGACAAGATATTCTCTTTCAACAAAAATTTTATTCACAAACCATTATTTCTTATAAATATTTAAGAATTTAACAATTTATTTTTTGACCATTCAAATGAGTGATAAATTTAAAATATATATATACAAAGGTAAAAGAGAGTAATTTGAAGTGTAAACTATTTTATAATCACAACAAACAATTCAAATTCATGAAAAAATATATCAAATATTCAAATATTTTTTCCTCAATTGATATAATTAAACTCTAATCTAATTAAGGGTGTTCTCAGTTGGGTTTGGTGTGGTTTTATACGAAAACCAAACCAAACCATAAAATACGATTTGTAATTTTTGTGAAACCAAATCAAACTGAATTAACTTCAAAACCGAACCAAACCAAACTGAATTAATACGGTTTGATGCGGTTCGATTTGCGGTTTACTATTATTTAATTATTATATTGTGTGTTTATTGATTTTCGTGTAATGTATAGTTATTTAGTGTTTCTTCATTATGGTGTAAAAAGTAAATAAATAAAAATATAAATAAAAGTAAAAAATTAAAATTTATTATCACATATGTGTCATTTTTTTTATTATAACAAAAAAATATCAACACTAATATAACACATATACTTGACTAATGAATAAAAAATATTTAAAAAATTAATATTTTTTTACTAATTGAGAATTTGAGATATATAGTTATAAAAAGTAAGTAAAGAAGAAGAAATTAAGAAAAATATATATTGATTTGTTAGATAATCAATAATTATAATTTAATAATTTATCTCTTACCAAATAAAATAAATAAATAATTTTTATTTGAAAAATTATAAAATCAAAATATTAATTCAACTAATATATTATGATAATGATATACAATATACATATATAATTTATATTATGTTTAAGTTCTTATAATTATATTATGATTTTACGGTTTGTGGTTTAGTTTAGATTTAATTTTTAAAAAAACCAAACTGAAATCGTAAACCATAGTTTCATAAAAAATTAAACCAAACCATATATTTTAAACCACAAACCGAACCAAACCTCATAAATACGATTTGATTTGGTTTAGTTTACGATTTTAATCGTACCATGAACACCCCTAAATCTAATCAATAAACTCTGGTTAGAAACAACAACAGATTCTCTATTTTAAGCATAAATATTTTATAAGATATGTACGGAAATTATTTTTTAATCTCTACCATTGATCTAAATAATTTATAAGTTAAGATTTATCTTTACTTGAATCATATTTATTTCATATATTTTAAATGGTCATAACTTGTTCATATTAAATCTAATTTTTATATATCATATATCAAATTAAAGATTTTTTCACGATTTTAATTTAATATGTATATTGTATATAGTTTTTCAAACGAAATAAAATATTTTTGAAAAATAATGTGATTATAAGTAAGAGAATGTGAGTAGTTAATTTATTCATATCTAATAAATAATTGATTACACTGAAATTAATATCTACAAAAGCAATTTAATTAATATTTAATATATTTAATAACTTAATTATTAATACAATTGAAATTAAGATTAATTACTATTAAAATTTAATTTTAATTTTAAAATTTATAAGTCTCTAATTTTTCATCAAAAATTTCGGACCAATTTAGTTCGTGATTCAATTTCTAAATAAGTACCTTTTAATTTTCAATATTTTATTTAAGAAAAATAAATTTTCAAAATAAGAAAATGAAAGTTAGAACTCAAAAAAGAAAAAAAGAAAATAAATATCAAAAATTGAAAATTCAAAAATTAAATTAAAATTAAGATGAAAAAGTAAATTATTTTAAAATTTTAGAAAATTGTTAGTATTATGTATTTTTTAAATCAAGAATTGGTTTTGCCGTTTTCAAGTTTTTGTTTTTAATTATAATTGACACTTAAATTAATATTAATTATAAAATTATCACTTAAATTAATTTTAAATTGAATGTTTTCTGTTTTATATGGATATAGATAACACATATGAGTGCTCAATATTTTATTTAAGAAACAGAAATAAGCATCTTGATATTTACTCTGAAATGAAGTAGCTAGCGTCACAATCTAAGCTAAATCAGAGAGTTAGATTTCATTATTAGCATTTCACTATCAACTATATTTATCGCATGTACATCCATTTGATTGTTACGTTATTGATGGAAACAAATCATAATTTTGAAAGATGCATTTTGTCAATTCACGGAAATTTTTATAAGCCATTAAGGTTATTGTCTATGTTTTCTAGGTGCATTATCTTTGGATTATAAAATGGCCATGCAATACCTCTGGCTCAGACTATTATTATAATTATAATATCCACCATTTTCGCACTTACATGTAGTTTAATTAAAAATATAAGGAAAAACATTAGCTTGGTATTTTATAAACCAGGCCTAATAATTCCCAAGATATGGGATTCAAACTCCCCTCAATCAAATATTTGGCTAGGCTTTTGAGTTTGAGCTTTTCCATTGTAATCGAGTTTGATTCGGCATATAATTTATAGGCTCGAGTTAGGTTCAAATTCGGATAGGATATGAGTTATTTAAACTCTATGCTACAAAAGAATCAATCTACTTATTAGACTAAAGATTAGTTTTCAACAAAACAATATAGGAAATGTATGAAAGCTACAAAAGTTTGGAATTTATACTTTTACTTAAGTCGCGGGCAAGGCCTGCAAAACAAGATCGGAGGAAGGGTCGGAGGTCCTCCGAGAAGAAACTCCTACGCTCAAGTCAGTTTATTAAGTTTCAAGAACCTAACATATGTCAGGTAGTACTATAAACATGACTATCATACTTAGCAGACCTCCAGAACCTGACCCGTCAAGGTAAATTCCAGAGGTGACCTCAAGCAGAGGTGAAGGATACTCAGTCCCTTCCCTCTGGATAGCAACCAGATCATAAGGGTCATCTGATCCTTCTTCGCTATCAGGTGCTTCAGAGTATTTACTTTCGTAGTGAATTTCTTTTCATCTTTTAATGAAAGCGGTGCTGATATTATTCCCTATCACTACTACACTTCGTGCATAAACTTGGCTCGTGTAGAAATTCGAGCTCGATACAAAGTATTGATTAAGTAGATAAGAATAATGAGCCGAACATGTTAATTATTCTATTGAGCTAAGCATCTCAATCACCAATCCTACATATAGGGGTGTAAGCGAACCAAACTATTCATAAACTATTCTGGGCTCGACTCGATAAAATTCGTTTCAAATTCGTTCATTTACTAAACGAACCAAACTCGAGCCTCAAACCGAGCTCGAATAACTTTTCGAGGCGAACTCGAGCCTAATGGTATTCGGTTCAAAAAGTTCGCGGAAATGTTCAAATATAATTTAACGAACCGAGCTTCAAATAGTTCACGAACTTTGATAACGAGCTTGTTCACGAACTTAAAAAACGAGCCGACCTTTAAATAGTTCGCGAACTTTATATACGAACTAGTTCACAAACTTATCAAATTAATATAAAAGTGTATATATATATATATATTAATAAAATAATTTAATAAAAGAGCTTTTTAACGAACTAGAACTCGAATATTTAATAAACTCGAGTCAAGTTCGAGCTCGGGTTCGAATTTACTATTTGATTGAATAATTAACGAACCGATCTCGAACCAAACTCAAGCTCGATTTTTATTTATCGAATCGAACTCGAGCTTGATTTTTAGAACTCGAACCGAACTCGAGCCTTCAAATTTTCAAACGAGCCGAACTTGAACCTGACAGTATTCTGCTAAGTTCGGTTCTATTACACCCCTACTTACATATAATCTTCATAGAGATAATTGGTCTTAGTGCAAAAAGTGAGACTCAAATATTATTATTAATTAGGACACAAATTTTTTAATCACTTTTCATCTGCTTCAGCCACCAATTTATTTCCTAATTTATTCTTTTAATATTCTTCAAATTTCACTCAATATAAAATATATACAAATCAAACTACCTTCTTAAAAGTAAGACTGATGTTGATAAAATTGTGTAAGAAATAGAAATTCCTAGGAGGTACTAATCAAAATTAGGGGTGTAATCGAACCGAACTAAATCAAATACTGTCAGGCTCGAGTTCAGCTCGTTTAAAAATTTGAAGGCTCGAGTTCGGCTTTTTTAAAAATTTGAAGGCTCAAGTTCGGTTCGAGTTTTGAAAATCAAGCTCGAGTTCGGTTCGATAAATAAAAATCGAGCTTGAGTTCGATTCGTAAATTATTCGATTTAATAGGAAATTCAAACTCGAGCTCAAATTCGACTCGAGTTCGTTAGAAAGCTCGTTTATTAAATTATTTTGTTAATATTATATATTTTTATATTATTTTGATAAATTCGTGAACTAGTTCGTATATAAAGTTCGCGAACTATTTGCAGTTCGGCTCGTTTTTAAAGTTCATGAACAAGACCGTTAACAAAGTTCGTGAACTATACGAAGCTCGGTTCGTTAAATTATATTCGAACATGTTCGCGAACTTTTCAAACCGAATATCTTTAGGCTCGAGTTCGGCTCGAAAAATTATTCGAGTTCGGTTAGTAAATGAACTAATTTGAAACGAACTTTTATCGAGCCGAGCTCCGAATAGTTCGCGAATAGCTTGGTTCGCTTACGCCCCTAATCAAAATCATGATGGACAAGATAAGTTATGCACTAGTATATGAAATTGTTGGAGAAGACATCCATTTGAATGTGGTTTGTAGTGAACTGGTCCTGTGTCCTGACCGACAAGGTGATGAATTTCACTACTCTCTGTTTTGAACTACCAAAGATACAGAGTTGCACAAAGGCCTCGAGTTGGAATCTAAGGTGATGTTGCAATCTACAAACTTTGATATTACAATTACAAAAAGAAAAGACACGTCTGCTTTTCATTACAGCGCCTAATTTCTTTAATCATTTTTTTTTTCCATCAGATTTCTTTAATCATTTGTAGTTTGAAATTTTCAATTCTAATACCCCCACTATATATTTTTTAACTACACCGCTGTTAACAACAAGAACAACCAAGAAGACGTTCACCACAACAACAATAATAATAATAAAAAAGAGGAAATTAATCAAAAAAATACAATGGTTGCAAGAAAAATCGGATGGTCGATGATGCATGATTATTAGTTTTCAAAGAGGTCTTGATCGAAGAATGATGACAAAACATGATTTTGGGTTTTGGCACGCAACAAAGCAGAGTGTGAGTGAATGAGTGAGTGCCCTAAGCATCAGGCAAAGCTTCAATTGCGATGTCTCAATGGATTGTTTGCATGCACTTCTCACCATTCCCATCCAAACCTTAATTTTGAAACACTTTCATATTTTATATTCACAACTCCTAACTCAAAGTTTCAAACATATCAGATCAAGATTCTCGGTTTTAATTTTAATCCACTGATTTAAGTAGAAATTGTATGTTAAAGGTCGTTATTTGGATAAACAAGAAACAATAACGTATAGTTTATTTAAGGACAAATTTCTTTTGAAGGGTTATATCATGATTCATTTAAAGGTTAATCTCTAGGAAATTAAAAAAAAAAAACATCAATGAAATTTGTACAATCTAGTACGAGGACCATTTATTTTGTACAAGGACACATCAATGGGATTAGACAAATTGGTCAATTTTAGAAGCAAATACATCCCAATGTTGTATATATGGTAATATATTGAGGAAAAATTTTGGTACTGAATTTATTATTTTACAAAGACCAATACTAATCATATGTTCCACGTTCCTTAAATTTTATTTCTCTGTGGAAGTAGAGTGGTGTGTAATTTGAATATTTTTTATTGATGTAAGCTTATAAATAAACATACGAAGATTATTTTTATTTTTTTACTATAAGAAAAACAACACTCTTGTGATTTATTAGATTATTTTCCTATTAAATATTGTTATGTTGAAAATAAGTGCCATCACTTATAAGTTATAACATGTGTGTGTATATATTGAAATATGTCTTCACTCACGAACAACATTTCAAACTCTAATGCTATAGATTAATTAAGTTTTGGTCACATATTCAAATCCATCATTTATGATCTATATTTAAAATATTTGTATAGCAAGAAAAAGAATACCTATTTCATCGACTAGTTTCTAAGATTGAGAAAATATGAATATTTACTATGATGCAAACCTGTATATACATATAGAGGAAAGATAATATGAGAATGAAATACAAATGGATATAGGCTATTCAATTTACAAGATTCATAGATAAGATTTAATTTCACAATCAAAAATTTTCTTAATGAAACCATTTTTTTGCCCTCAAGAGTAGTTGGGTGATTTTACTGTGAATTTCGCTCATCCCCTCCTAGCGACCATCACGTAACGTGTTCACAGCTGATGTAGCAATATCACACAAGCATACGAGTTATTATAATATTTATTTTTAATTTATTTTTAATATTTCGTATTGAATAATATTAAATTATATATACTTCAATCAATAATTCTTAATCAGAAAGTGAAAATTAATAAACATTTTATTACAAATTTAATATTTATCTACGAGGCATGTCACATCGTTCACGAGCATATTAACTTTGTCTGCCACATGCGGGTGATTTACTTAGATAATGCATGATATGATATAAGTTATTTCTTCTGTCCCACTAAAAGTACTGACGTTTCTTTGTTAAGTCGTCTTGTTAAAAGTGATTGTTTTTCAAAAAGAAAAAAAGAATTATCTTTTAAATACATAATTCCTACTTTTAAAATAAAATACTCCCTCCCTTCCTTAAAAAGATGCATATTTTGCCATTTTTGTTCGTTCCTTAAAAACATGCACTTTTTATTTTTGGCTATTTATTATATTTTTTTTGTGGGTCTCAATTTCCACTATTATTCAAATTAACGATATTTTATATTTAATAACACCTCTTTGTGGGTCTCAATCTCCACTACCATTCAAATTAATTACTCCCTTCATCCTGCTAAATGCGGCCACGTTTCCTTATTGGGTCGTCCCATTAAAAGTGGTCACTTTCGCAAAAAGGAAAATATTTTACCTTTACAATATTTCACTCCTACTTTATTAACACACAACACTTTACTTTCTTAAACTTCGTGTCCAACCCTTTGTGGCCGCTAAAGACAGATGGAATATATTTTAACAATTAATAATACTTTTACCACTCAAGTCAACTACATTTTATTAAAACATGCGTTGGGTCAAATGATGCATGTTTTTAAGGAATGGAGGGAGTATATATATCTTTTTTTAATTTTCATATCTCTCTCTTATAAACACATTATTACGGATGCCTTTTGAAAATTTGAACTTCCTATCATTTAATTTATCGAACACACTAAATAGTGTTCATCATTTTTGTGTAACTGTAACGATTTACTTATCTTAAGTTTGGTTATCTTATTCATCAAATTTTATTTATGCATTTAAATTATCTAATATAGTTTCGTTCTATCATGTGTTGCTGTCATTTGTTACTATATCCGCGTCTTATATTACAATACCACGTAATATACATAACATATACTATCTCTGTTCACTTAAATGTGGTCATTTTTTCTCTTTTGTTTGTTCACTTATAAGTGGCCACGTTCCTATTTTGGTAAATATATTATTCTTCAACTATCATTTTCACACACTCAACTACCACCTTTACACACTCAACTATCACTTTCTTATTTTCCGTACAAAAAATGAATGAGTCACATTTAAGTGAACGGAGGGAGTAAGATAATAATTATTATTCATTATTTCTATTAAATAAATATCAAATTATACTCCAATCAATATATTCAAGTCAAAAGGTGAGAATTAATAATTTTTTAATAAAAAATATTATTTATAATATATCACATTATTCGCAGACATATTAAAAGAATGTAACAAAGAGGAATGATATTTTTACTTTATAATATTTTAATAAAAGATATTATTTATAATATATCACATTATTCGCAGACATATTAAAAGAATGTGACAAAGAGGGATGATATTTTTACTTTATAATATTTTAATATCGCTATAGTTTTTTGTTTTTATGCATTGACATAGACTATAGATCAGTAGGCAACAAAATTGAGCATTCAATATTTAAAGGATAAAATTATTAAATTAATTTAAAATTAAATATTTTATCATTTATTCATTAAAGAAAGCATTAAATTTTATCAATTCAATTCAAAGTCCACCAGAATAGTAATAGATCTCTCATACTTGCTTCAGACGTTGCTTGCCATTAAAAAAAAAAAAAGAAGAAGAAGAAGGAGGTTGAAGTAGGAAGAGGTAAGCAGTTGGCATAATATATAGTTATAAACCAATGAATAATAGTCTCTCCAAATTTGTTCCATCTCAAAGTTTCTTTGTCAGCAAATGATCCATTTTCGACATTTAAAAATTATGGCAAATCCCCACTCCACTATGCAAGTGGGAATTTTCTTTTTAGCGTGTGAAACTCAAGCTCTTTTTTTTTTGTTTTCCCTTCTTTCATATCTCGTCAGCACTGGTTGTGTCATGCTTTTCTTTGTTTTGAGCCTTCTTCCTCTATTCTGTTCTCATTTTAATACACTAATATTTCCACCTTCAGTTCAAGGACACATTCTCTCTCTCTTCTTTTTCTTTTCCTTTTCGTTTTCGCTCTTAATTATGTTCAGTTGCATGTCATATTCTATTCTCTTTGATCACCACTTTTCCTTGTGAGGTTTACTAACTTTGGACACTAATTCGTGTTAATTTTCTTCGAGGGGTTTCTTGATAACATGAATTTGTGGGTGGTGCTTTTATGCGTGTTCTTTGTTGGGGGATTCTCAGAGGATGATTCAAATACAGATGATATAAACATAGGTTCCATTTTCTCCTTCAACACTATCAATGGCAGAGTATCAAAGATTGGAATGAAGGCTGCTGTTGAAGATGTCAATTCGGACCCCACCATTCTTGGAGGAAGGAAACTACTTCTCTCCACTCATGATTCAAATCAAAACGGCTTCCTTGGCATCATTGGAGGTATGCATGTTTTGTGCTTTTTCCGAGTATATGTAACTGAGTTTCTGTAAACAATACGTGCATGTAAAAGTCTTTGCCTTATTGTTTCAAGTCTCTCTTTATATGAATTACACTAATATGTCTCCTAATGTCTCGTAATTCAATATGTGTTAAATGAGTTTCTATTAACAATATGTGTGTGTAGATGTCTTTGCTTCATTGTTCTGATTCTTGCTTTATATGAATTATACTAATTTTCTCTTTATGATATATTACTAAGCATATAATATAGTTTATGGAGATAAGACTGTGTCAATCTTTATCATGATTAAAATCAAAGTGGCTTCCTTGGCATTATAATCTATAGAAGATATGTGTTTTGTGTTTCTGCGAGTATGCGTAGCTGTGATTAATTATGAATCTGAATTGCACAGGATTGCAGTACATGGAGACTAATACCGTTGCGATTATTGGACCACAAACCTCAGGAATGGCTCATATTTTATCACATCTTGCAAATGAACTCCATGTGCCAATGTTGTCATTTACAGCATTGGATCCCAGCCTATCGTCGCTTCAATACCCCTACTTTATACAAACAGCACCCAATGATCTTTTCCAAATGACGGCCATAGCTGAAATGGTTAGTTACTATGGTTACAGAGAGGTTGTAACTATTTATACAGACGATGAGCAGAGCCGTGGGAGTATTATAGCTCTAGGGGATAAGCTTACAGAGAGGCGTTGCAAAATTTCTTACAAAGCAGTGCTTCCACCGGAGGCCTTAGCTAATCCTAGTCAAATCATGAACGTGTTAGCTGAGGTTTCTGTGTTGGAGTCCCGAGTTATTATTGTACATGCTTATTCTGTAATAGGACTTCAAGTTTTTGATTTGGCCTATAAACTTGGAATGATGGAGAAGGGATATGTTTGGATTGCTACTGCTTGGCTGTCTACTGTCTTAGATTCAAAGCCTGTCTATGGAGAAGCTGCCAAATCGATTCAAGGAGCACTTGTGCTGCGTCCTCATACTCCAGATTCTAAGAAGAAAAACGAGTTCTTGTCTCGGTGGAACAGGTTAAGCAATGGTTCTATTGGCTTCAATCCTTATGGCTTATATGCTTATGATACTGTTTGGATAATTGCTAATGCAGTAAAAATGTTGCTAGATCGTGGCGGTACCATCTCGTTCTCAAATAACTCAAACTTGAATGATTTAGGAGGGACCCTAAATCTTGGCGCCTTAAGCACATTTGATGAGGGGAGTGAACTGCTTCATAACATATTACAGACCAATATGACAGGTTTAACTGGTCGAATCTCATTTGATTCGGATGATAAATCCATAATTCGTCCTGCATTCGATATCCTTAATGTTGTTGGGAAGAGTTACAAGCAAATAGGGTACTGGTCTAACTATTCTGGCCTTTCTGTCGAGCCTCCCGAGGTTCTTTACACCAAACAACCTAATCGTTCAAGTTCTAGCCAACAGTTAGACCCTGTGGTGTGGCCAGGACAAACAACGGACAAGCCACGAGGGTGGGTTTTCCCGCATAATGGGAGGCAGTTACGTATTGGAATTCCAAATAGGGTCAGCTACAAAGCTTTTGTTTCGAAGGATGCAAATACCAATGAGATTCGTGGATACTGCATAGATGTATTCATTGCTGCTGTAAATTTGCTTTCATACGCAGTACCTCATAAGTTTATC
Organism: Leonotis leonurus; assembly: GCA_026898415.1. Lineage (NCBI taxonomy): Eukaryota > Viridiplantae > Streptophyta > Magnoliopsida > Lamiales > Lamiaceae > Leonotis > Leonotis leonurus. The sequence goes on from JAPKLX010000232.1 coordinate 219,601, forward strand.
TTGTACGGAGATGGACTCAGTAATCCTAGTTATGCAGATCTCGTAAGGATGATCACATCCAATGTAAGTGTAGTGCAAAACATATATTATTGGTTATGAATCCTCTAAATAAAGGAACATGAATTTATAACTAACTTTGTGCAGGTCTTTGATGCTGCAGTTGGCGATATAGCAATTGTTACCAACCGTACGAAGATTGTCGACTTCACTCTGCCTTATATAGATTCAGGACTAGTTGTCGTGGTGCCAGTCAGGAAGTTGAAATCCAGTTCTTGGGCTTTCTTGCGCCCTTTCACTCCTTCGATGTGGGCTGTCACAGCTGCATTTTTCCTAATTGTTGCAGTGGTTATTTGGATCCTCGAACATAGAATAAATGACGAATTCCGTGGTCCGCCAAAGAGACAGTGCATCACAATTTTATGGTGAGATACTTGAATAATGTCCATATTTTTAATACAAGCCTATATAGAATCATCCATATTTTTATTCATTTAGTGATTTCAAAATCTATTACTACTTGGGTGAGTATATAAAAGTGTTTGTAGTATCAACACTCATTATTTTCTATCTTCATCTTGCAGGTTTGGCTTTTCAACCATGTTCTTTTCACACCGTAAGTATCACATCAGTGCTAACACTAAAAAGTTGGCAATAACATAATTGTCTTTACTAATATTCAACATCATTCATATTTCAGGAGAGAAAACCATGAGCACTCTTGCTCGTATTGTCTTACTTATCTGGCTCTTTGTTGTTTTAATTATTACATCAAGCTACACTGCAAGCTTGACTTCAATTCTCACCGTTCAACAGTTAGCCCCATCCATTAGGGGGATTGATTCCTTGATCTCAAGCAATGACCGTATTGGATTTCAAGTAGGCTCCTTTGCAGAGAATTATTTAAATGACGAGCTCAACGTTGCCAAATCTAGACTAGTCCCTCTTGGTTCTCCTGAAGAATATGCAGGTGCGCTTGTGACGGGAAGAGTTGCTGCAATCGTGGATGAGCGGCCATACATAGACTTGTTCCTCTCGAAATATTTCATGTTCCAAGTTGTTGGACAAGAGTTCACGAAAAGTGGCTGGGGATTTGTAAGTATTTCTTACATTAATGTTACATCAGAATATCACTATAGAATACTTGTACATGTGCATGAATGAGTCGTACTTGATTATGATTCAGAGATGTTGATTGATTGATTGGTTTCTTGATCAATACCATGTCACAATGAGGGTGATCTTTCTGTGAATTTGCATCTCTTCAATTTGGATTGTTGTTTATCTATCAATATAGATGTATGACTAATCGTTTTCTTTTCAGTTAGCATGACTTCTATGCAATAAGTTCGAATGGACTTCTCGGGAGCTTAGATTGTTATTTAGCTATCAATAGAGATGTATGGCTAATTGTTTTCTTTTTAGTTTACTTGACTTGCATGCAATGGGCTGCTGATACTTCATTGTCTAGTCGTTTTCATGTTTGTTCCGATTATAAGATCCACGTTCACTTCCTTCTCAGGCGTTTCCCAGAGACTCCCCACTAGCTATGGACATGTCCACTGCAATTTTAACATTGTCTGAAAATGGTGATCTTCAAAAGATACACGACAAGTGGCTGAATACGAAAACGTACAATCAGAAAAGCACGAGTAACTCTGACCAAATTCAGTTGAACAGCTTTTGGGGTCTCTTCCTTATATGTGGGATCACATGTTTTATTGCTCTCCTCATCTATTTCTGCATGATTTACATCAAGTTCAAGCAGCATTGTCCTAAGTTATCGGAACCCTCTGTTGAAAGCAGTTCACCATCCATACGAATAAAAAGATTCTTGTCTTTTGTCGATGAGAAGGAAGAGGAGTTCAAGAACAGATTCAAAAGACAGTCCTTGGAAACGTTATCCAGGAATAGTGCAGAAGACCAGCAATCAGTGAATGGAGTAGGAAAAGGTGAATCAGGCAGTCACCGCGAGGGACCCAATGGCGACTCCTACCATCATGACAATGAACTGGCCGAGGCTTAATCTCCGGTGAGCAAACAACTGATCGTAGAAAAACTACGTTAGAATTTTCACGAATAAGTAAAGGAAGGAAGAGTAAATAATATGCAAGTCTAGATTGTAAAGGTATATATATTAATTATGCTGAGTTTGTATGCATAGCAAATGAAAAATGTAAATTTCTTACACTGTTGTATAGTTTATTGATACGTCCAAGAGGTAAGTTCCTTGACATTAATGTTAAGATGATGAGGTTCTCAATAGGCACTAGGTTTCGCCATGGTCCATCCTTTTTAAAAGGGTTGATTTTAGCGCTTTTTCGAAATAAACAATTTTAAGGAGGATTTAAAAATGAATAAAACTTACTAATAAAGATAGAGATGGAATACTAGGTAGGCTATTAAAATTTACCGAAAAAACGATATACCGTATATACCGTATCGAAAAATACCGTAAAAATACTGAATATAAGGTATACCGAAATTTTTGATAAGGTATAATATTGTACTGAACTTTTTGGTAAGGTAAAAGTATAAGTTTTTCAAATACCGGGGTATACCGTCATATGTCGTACCGTAGTATATAACAAAAAATCGGTATATACCGTTATTTTTGTATATATCAAAATATATATATATATATATATATATATAATTATATCTACACACATATATATAATCAATTTTAATTATAACAAAATAGTTTGTTTATAAATTACGTATGAAAGTTAATAAATCTTAGTAACAAATTATCAAATACGTGAGTTTATTGATAATTGAAAAAGATTGAACAAGACATTTTTTGTTACATAACTAAATAGTTATGATTATGATATAATTTCTACTAAATTATTTTCTAAAACTAACATATGAATACAATAAAATAAAAATAATTCTAATATAAAAGCATGCTTTAAAAATATAAGTGTTTTATATGACCATATGATTATGCCTACTTGATTTTAAATATAATATAAGATGTAATATATAATTAATCAAAATATACTTATTTTTTTTTATAATATATCATGCATATATGACCAAATTATAATTCATATATTAAAATCTAGTAAATATATAACAACATAATTAGTTAAATTATATGATAATAGTAGTTAATTTCGAAAATTATGTTATTATAAACATAATAATTAAGTTTTTTTATATGTTGGATGTTATTTAAGGTGTCGCTCATCATGTTTTATGTATACACATATTTTAAATAAATAAGTTTTTAGTATTGTTGGTCTCGAAACGAGTATATTGCGTGTAGGGGGGAGGGGGGGGAGGAATACACCAGTTTAGATTTTTACAAGTTAAAAGCTTTGAGTGATCTCCTGTACTGAAGGGAGGAACTTCAGTGAGAGCGAATACTTCAGATAGCAATCCTTCAGTCTACACTTAGTGTGTTTGACTGATTGACTAATATCTTAAGTGTACGTGCGTAAGTGGTGGTTTTAAATCTTACTTGTTTGTTCAGAAAACTTAATGCAATCTTTCTCTTTTCAATTAATCAATATTTAAAGTATGATAAACAATGAAGGATAAATTACTGAATGTAATTGAGAGAGACATGATATGGTTTGCGTGGTTCGGAGATAAAAACTCCTACGTCCACGTGTCTCAATGTTAGTCGAGGGTTTCCAAGTTAATGGAGAAATAATAATCTTACAGTGATCAACCACAAAGGGTTAGATAGACAATAAATTTGATCACTTTTAGCTTCGAACTTAATCTAATGCTAAGACTATTCTTCGGTTACAATGAGATCTGTTTTGTCCGTTTTTGGTCTCGTTTCTCTCGCATTTTAGATTCATAATGTTGATTATTGTTGTTCGGATTGATGCTTTGGTCTTCTATATGTTGCATTGTAGGTTATGATCGACAAAAACGGAGTAGCAAGACTCGAAAAGAGAAACGAGACGAAAATGCATGAAAAAGAAGGAGTGAAGACATTGCGTAGGGGTAGTGATCACTACCCCCATGGATTTTCCCACAACAGAACTTAGGGGTAGCGAGCGCTACCCCCTAGCGCTCACTACCCCCTAGTGATCACTAGGGTACAGGCAGAACTTGGGGGTAGCGAGCGCTACCCCCTAGCGCTCACTACCCCCTAGTGATCACTAGGGTACAGGCAGAACTTGGGGGTAGCGAGCGCTACCCCCTAGTGACCGCTACCCCTTGGGAGATCACTATGGACAGAACGCAGGGATAGCGAGCACTACCCCCTAGCGCCCGCTACCCCTTCTCAGCGTATTCAAGACAGAACATGGGGGTAGCGACCGCTACCCCCTAGAGCTTGCTAGCCTGACGGATTTTCCTTTATCTATTTAAACCTCCACCGCGATGCAGAAAAAGACTTCTGCTTCACATTTTTTTTTATTTCTAGTCTAGGGTTTAGACCACGAGAGAAAAAACTTTTAGTCTAGATTTTTATTTCTTGTTCGTTCTTCAATTTCTTTGTGGATTCGTTCGTGATTCAAACCCGGAGTACTTTAATGCATTATTTTTCCTTTCAATCCGTGAGTTCTTTTACTGCTTTCTTTATTGCTTTATGATTTATGTTCTTTCTACTCTGTTATTGATTAATTTCCAATTCATTAATATAAATCTTCCAATCATGTTAATTAATCAATTCAAAACATGTTTCAATTCAGTTTCCTTAATTCATTGTTCTTAGATTTAGAATTTAATTGCTTTATTAATTTTTGCCTAGGTAATTCGTATTTTAAATTCTTTAATTTAATTCGCCTAGATAGATTAATTAGATTAAAAATCCAAAACCCTCTTTTTTTAATTGCTTTTTGTTTGCAACATAGATATAAGCCCTGATTAGTCTTCCTTGAGAATACGACTTAGGGTTAACTTATTAATATACAACGAACTCGTACTCTTGCGAGCAATTTAATATAATAAATTGGAAGTATATCGGCTGGAAATATTCCTCGTGCCCGATACTGAGTCCCTTTATTGGACAGTGGGTCTGGTCTAAACAAAGCCACGTACTGACAGTTTAAAATAAGTTGAAACAAATTTTGGCGCCGTTGCTGGGGAGGGCTTTAGGAATTTATTTGTGTTGCTTTTTATTTTTATTTTGTTTATTTCCTTTGTTTATTCCTTTTCTCCCGCAAGGTGCGTTTGATCTTCTCTTGGTTTGTGTATGCTAGGTCGCCGAAGCTTAAGACAAGAGTTGGTACCCTACGTTGACAACATCCATAGAAGAGAAGTCGTGTTTGAGGAGTGATTTAGGGACGTTGTCAACCTCGCCACATTATTCGAAGAACAACTAGTAATAATGGCCGAGGAAGATGAAGCCCCTAGGAAACTCGGAGACTTTGCCAGGCCGACATATGGCATAACCGCATCCGCTATTGTACTCGAGCCGTGCTCAATTTGTGGTGATCTGACACATAATGGAGATCAATGCACCAGGATGGCAGAGATGACTTATGAGGGAGAAGCGGAAGTCTATGCTGCACAAGGCTTCCCGCCACGTCCGCCATTCGAGCAGCATCCAGCTCAGCAGACTTCGGGATGGAGAGCTCAGAATAACTCTACGTGGAAGGGGCCAAATCAAGGGCAAAATTCTAATTTCCCGGTCTAACGAGCACCTCCACAGCAGTATTACCCACCTCAGCATGGGTATTATCCACCACAGCAGCCAGGATATTATTCACCTCCTCTACCATATCAGCAGCCGCTACCTCATTATCAGCAGCTACCCCAGCCGCCGCTGCCTCAGTTTCAGCAGCCGGGACCTCAGTTCTAGCCACAGTTTACATCTGCACCGCGACCGGCTCAGCCTAAATCATCTCTTGAGGACAGTCTTGCAGCTTTCATGCAGGAGAACAAACTGGCTCGAGAGGCTCAAGAGGCTACTATCAAACGCCTCGAGAATCAAGTGGGACAAATATCTAGAGCTATGAATCAGGTGCAGCAACAGCTACAGACAGGAAGGATATCGGGACAGGGACATACGCCACACCAGGTGCAAGCTATTACTGTTCTATGTAGTGGCAAGCATGTGGATAACAAAGTGGAGCTCCCGGAAGCTGAGGAAGACAAAGTGGAGGAGGAGAAAGAGAAGGAAAAGGAGATGGAATCGGAGCAGCCAGCTATTCAGCTGCACAAGGCGGCCAACCCGTACAAGACACCAATTCTCTTCCCGAGCAGACTGAGGAATGAGAAGTTGGAACAACAATTCAAGGACTTCTACAAAATGTTTTCTCAAGTGCGTGTGAATTTACCACTATTGAAGGTCATTCGAAATGTTCCATCCTACCTCAAGTTCTTTAAGGAGCTTGCCTCCAAGAAGAGAAGATTTGCTGATGACGAGTCCGTAATGGTGTCCGAGGTATCCAACTCTATCATCCAGCAGCCTCTTCCACAAAAGCTGCGAGATCCAGGTAGTTTCATTATCCCCATCGCTCTAGGGAACGGTAAGACTGTGACAGGTATGCTCGATTTAGGTGGTTGTATCAATCTCATGCCTTACTCAATTTGTAAAGAATTAGAGTTAGGAGAGTTGAAACCCACTCGCATGAGTTTGCAGTTAGCTGATCGTTCTGTTAGATATCCAAGAGGTATAATTGAGAATATTCTAGTTAGTGTTGGTGGATTGATTGTCCATATGGATTTCGTTGTTCTTGAAATAGGTGATGTGCATAAGAATGGACGTGATCATACTTTGTTGCTAGGAAGACCTTTTATGGCGATTACTAACACTTTGATTGATGTTAAGAATGGTAATATTAAGATGTCAGTGTTAGGAGAGTCAGTTTCATTTTCTGTGCATAAGCACGAGGCTATGACCTCTGTTAGTTCTATTAAGGACTTTTCGTTCATTGATTCTATTGATACTTTTGCCGAGACCTCTGTTGTGCAGGATTCCAGTTTGAAAGAGAGCTTCAGATCAGAAGTTGAGGTCGGAGCAGTCACTAGCCCTCAGCTCGGCCTACCTAGCAGCCGCCACCTTCTACGAAATCACATATATCCATCTTTTATCCTACGTCTCTCTCTCTCTCGTCCTCCACGCAAATCTTATCACAAATTTTTTCTTCCCCTTTTCTTCCCTCTCCCACGATGCAGACCTCTTCCAAAACCTCCATCAAAATTCCTCATCTCCACTTTTCCTCCCTTAATTTTTCCATCCACCATCTCTCTCACCCCATTCCACAACCACCCATCTCCACCTACCAAAGACTCTTTCCACCACCGCCGGACGGCACCTGCTCGCTGCCGCCGCTGCTACTTTTCGGTGAAATCTCCAACGCACCACATTCGACGTTATTCACCCTCCACGGCTCGTACTTTCTACCATGACTTTGGAGGGTACAACACCTCGATGATAGCGAGTTAACGAAGGATAGAGCAGCAGGTTGTCGAGAACAACCGCCGAATTGCCGAACTAAATGCTCAGTGGTTGAGTTGGGCTCTCTTTGATCCCCCTCCACCACCAGATCAGCAGTGACTTCTCACTGCTGTTTAGTACGTTTTTCTTTCTTTTTTCTTTTTGCGTGTGTTCGGGTTGTTTCTTTTAGTTCATTTCTTTTTGTTGCTGTTTGCTTTGCTTTTTGGTGCTTCTCTTGCAGGTTTAACTCTTTCCAACTATTCGAGCGTTAACCACCGCTGCATTGCCCTGTATCGAGTATTCTCTTTCCCTCTCTCTCTTGTTATTATTGTAGCAATGAGGACATTGCTTGTTTCTTTCATGAGGGGGGTAGGTATGGCTTTATATTGTAGTATGAGAGGGGTAGGTATAGCTTTATATTGTAGCAATGTTTAGAGTGATGAAATCGATAGCGAGTTGTAAGATTGGGTAACCGGTGTTTGAAGCGTTTGAAGCAGCGAGGTATATATAGCTCTCTCATAGAATGTATCCGTTGTGAGATAGAGCTTTATTTGAATTCTTCCCGTTGGAGTCTTCGTCCTTTTTGCCATTTTTGGTGTCTGCAACAAGATTGTGTTTCACCTACTGAGATTTTTGCCGAAAGTGGTAAGTCCTATAGAATAGACTGTCACTCAGTGGAAACTTCAGCGTTAGACTTCAGTGCAGTACTTTAGATTTAAGCTTCAGTGGTAATGAGACTTCAGCTTCTAAATTCAACTTCAAAACTTCAGGACAGACTTCAGTTGAGTGGTCCTTCAGTTTTGGTATAGTCTTGTACCTTCAGTAGTGTCCGTCCTTCAGTGTACCTGAAAAATAGAACTCCCTAACATTTGAGTTCTCAGACAAAACACTAGAGATTTCAGTTTTGATCTTATTACATCTTTCAGGGGAGGTTTTGGGATCTGAATCAAAACACTTATAAATATTTCCCAATAATTTCCCCCTTTTTGATGATGCCAAAACCTAACCTGAAAACATCTATCTAAGATAAAGAATTCCCCCTAAACAGGAGAACACCTAATCTATAAGATGAGATGGGTTAGTTAAGCAGTTAATATCAAACCAAAAAAAATAAATAAATCAGAACCTAGACAACTAGAAGATTGTCATCAGGTTGAGATCAAGAGATAGACGAAATATGTATTTCATTCATATGATCATTCAGTACAGAAGTTTTTCAGTAAGAGAATGAAATACAACAAAAGGTTAAGGAGCTGCTTTCTTCTTTTCTTCTCTTGTCTTCTGAACCATTTCCATCTGAGCTTCAGGAGATATAGCGTTGAACATCAGATATGTGTCATCTCGAAGCTTTCTAAACGGTCCCTTCAGATTCAGATCTAGGCCAAGCACTTGAGTGGCAATGATTGCTTCAAATTAAATTGGCTTCTTATCCATAAAAGGATTTCCTGGCATTAGGTCTATCAAATTATTTCCTGTCAGGGGCAGAGATAGTGACTCCAGAATTTGCAGCATCTTCGCTGATCAGCCTTATGAAATCTGAATCTGGATAGTCATCCATGAAATTCTGAAATAGCTTGTCTCGATCAGTTTCTCCACATGCTCCATAGATAGTCCAGTGATCAAGCATTTTTATGACATCGTCCTTCAGATCTTCCCATTCATCATTCAAAACTGGGAGTAGCCATGAATCAGTGTGAGGGCGCGAGGGAGGATCAGCTTGACTAGTTCTCTTTTGCTTTCCTTGAAGTCTAATGAAATATAGTTTTGATGCTCGTTGAGAGTCAGTCATTCTCCATTCAGCTTGTTGAGCATCAAAAAGATCTTTCAGCTCTTGCATCTTTTCTCTGGCTTCTGGAGGAATAGCAACTTGAACAAGTAGTCTCTCATCTTCTTCTCCAGAGCCTGGACACATCTCTCCTTTATAAATATCATCTTCGTTCAATTCAGCTTCATTGATAGATGGCTGAGCATCTTTTCCTTTGGGCATAGAAGCATTGGAAGGGTCTGAGAGAGCGCGACTAGTGATGTCTTCAGTAGCAGAGATAAAAACGACGGAATTTAAATCAATAGTTTGGATGTTTTCTACTCTAGAGTTCAAGATGCAAACAACTCAAAAGCAACAAGACTGACAACTAAAATATGCAAGACAAGATTCAACGGAAACAGAGACCAAAAGCACGGAGGAATCAGATAACAAACAGATTAAAAATGGACTCGGGTTCAGAAATCATTTTGCCTATTTCCCAGATGCACGATTATTGCTACAGCATTTACTTCAGCAATTCGTTACAGAGGCGTAATTCTCAGATTTTGCATACGAATTTTCCAACACCTATGCATTAAATTAAATCAACGAAGCTCATATATTCCTATACCAAGCTAAATTGAATTAAACAACAGATCATCACCAATTACTAATGCCACACCAGATTAATGGATATTCCTAAACAATAAACTAGTGTTCATTTAGCATTTTCCAACATCGACAACCTTTCCAGAATTGTCAACATCTGAATCCTCATAATATGCTGGCCAAACATACAATAAAGATAGAATAAGAGCTGCTAAATGAAAAGTACTTCATAGCATCAGAAAACAGAGCATAATTCTCATTAAGCTAGGCAAAAATCATTCCAAACCCAAGTCTCATACAAGTTAGCTCATTCTGGAAATAAAAACAGAAAATAAAGAGTTGTTCATCCACATGTTCAACATTCTAATACAGATTCGGAGATAAGAAATGGAGAGAACAAAGGTGTAGGGATGATTTTCCAATCCTCCTTCCAGCTGCTGCAGTTCTGCTCTTCCTCTCCAACTTCAAACTCTCCCGTGCTCTCTGCTGCTTTCCTCCTTTCAGATTTTGTGAATGATTCTATCTTTTTTTTCAGCTTCCCAGCTCTCTTCCCTATTTCTCTCTCCTCCCCCCTTCAAACTTGCGGCTGCAGCACTCACTTTTAGGAACTAGGTTTCCTTTTTTAGCAACTCAAAAGACTTGAATGCCCTCCTTTGACTATTAGTTTGGGACCACTTTTTCCACCTCATTTCTTGTCGCCCAGTCAGCATTTTTTTTCAGATTTGGCCTCCTTTTCCTATACAAAAGTATATGGAACATAATATTGCCTCTTCTCCAAACAAAAGAATAAAACAAGACTAAAAATAGAAATGAAACAAGAAAATAATCAAAAGACATCACATAAAAGGCAAAACAAAGAAATAAAAAGATAAGAAATAACTCTTATACAAGAGTTATCACACCCCCAAACTTAAGACATTACTCGTCCTCGAGTAATACTTAAGCAAAACAAAAACAAAAAGACACAACACGAACACAGGAACAACAGACACAACAAAACGGCTTGGCAAAGTTACAATCAATGTACCAAGACAGAGGTAAAAGTTCTCAGACCATTCAAAAATAATTTAGATTGCAAGACCTTAAATTTCATAATTCAAACTTGAGCAAAAGATCTCTATCCACAATCAAGCTGTAGTTAAATCAAATCTTTCAAACTTCACATAGTTCTTCCCAAATCAAATCAAATCATCTTCACGACAGAAAAATTTCAAGAATCATGCATCAAGACTCAAAGCATTCCCCATCAAATCATATACAAAACATTGGAATTAAGATCAGAAGGTCTTCATAAGCTTGTAACGTAAGGCTTAGGTTAAGGTAGAGAAAATATGGATAAAAGTAGCTCAAATCACCTTGAATGCCTTAACTCCGAACACTCAAACCCAAAACCCATCTTTTTTTTAACAAAAACAACCCTTATCTCTCCACAATATATAGCACAAGCTGTATCTCAACATTTCAGACCAAGACTTAGACATTTTCAGGGTTTCAAATGTTTTTATATAAATCTGCCCTTCTGCTTCATTTTGCTGCATAGAATGCTACAGCATTACAGGATCAGAACACTATGTCTGCTTTCATTTTTTTTTTTTTTTTTAACAGCTTATCTCACAAAAGAAAACGGAGATACACATCTCCCCCACCCCCAAACTTAGAAGTAAACATTGTCCCCAATGTTTGAAAATACACCCAAAATATATCTCACAAAATACCACCCGTATTCACCCTCAAATCATCTCATAAAAGAGAATTAAACCCAACAAGGCATTCATAGGTGGGGTCAACACGATATTATCATGAAAAGGCTCGGATACAATGAGTAGTTCAAAAACAAAAAGGGCTAATCAAGCTCAAAAGGGGTTACTAGGGAAATTGTACATGTAAAGGTAGGCTTGAAAGGCTCAAACGAGTCAAAGAATGCCTAAATCATTTCTTAATTCCAATGCACTGCACATTTCATATCCAAGAAACACGATTTATCCCAAAACATGAACTCAAAATATTCAATCAGAAGACACTTCAATAAGACTAAGTGAAACTATGCAAAGAGTAAAACGATTTTCAAAAACCACAACAAGAATGCATCTAAAGATCCTAAGCTCAACTAAGAAAAAGAAATTCAGAATCATGCAGTCCATTCGAGGAAACAAACAAAAGAAATCATCATGGAACCCCTCCGTCAAAACATGAAGTTAACTATGCCAAACCAACAAACGACCAACAACAAAAACAACCAAAAACAACAACAACCGACCAACAGAAACAACAAGAACAGAACAAAACAGAACAGACAGAAAACAAACAAAAGAGAAGAGACAACAAGAAACACTCCCCTAAAAGGTATCAGATTCATCAGAAGAGGTAGAATCATCCGGACTGAATGTTTGCCACGGCTGGGACAGACACTCCGGAGCAGGGATGGATGAACTTCGTAAATGCTGAAGCAATTTCACAGCAAACATAGAACAGAAACTGATTTACACCAGATTATGCAATTCCTTAATCTGTCTTCAACGCATTCCAGCCCATAAATCAACTTCCAACCCCCAAACTTAATCACAACACTTCATGTGTTTCCAACCTCCAAAAATCTGCATCCAACAAGAAAAACAACCAAACAAACAGAACTCAAAACGCAGAAGCAAACAACAAAAGGAAAAGATGGACTATATACAAATGATAAAAGTGAGGTCGGGTTGTCATAAGAATTTGTATGTCAGCTCAAGACAATCCGACTACCATATGATCAGGCTTCATTTAAATCGGTGGTAGTCTTCTCACAAAAGACTTCTCCACCCCGATAGTGTTTCACCCTTTGGCCATTAACTTGGAATTCTGGGCCCAATAGGTTCAAGCCTTCTGTGTCCAGTACGTTCCAACCAATTCCCTCTCTGTCCTTCTTCAACACATCAAGTAACAAAATCTCAAAGTCTGCACAAGGAGGTACTAAGAACTTCTTGGGCACACATGCTTTAAGTTCCAAGCAAAAATCTTCCTCATCAGTAAGAAACTGTTCCAGCTCGAATTGTGGTGGCTCTTCACTGAAATGAACATAAGGCTTGACATTCTCCAACAACTCCTGTGATTCGAATTTTGTTCCAAACTCGGCAACATTGTGTTGTGGTTCTACCCAAGTGAATTGAACTTCTTCCTCATTTTTCATTTTTCCAAATTTAGAAAATTCCAAGTTTTCTTTGTTAGCTTCTGAATCATCAAGCTCACCTAAAGCATAACATTTCTCCATTTCATCAGGAAACTTCAAAGAGTTAAAAGCATTGAAGGTTACATGCTGGTCATTTACTCTCATTGTGATCTCTCCCTTTTGGACATCAATTGAAGTTCGACACGTAGCAAGAAACGGCCTACCCAAGATAATCGGAACATCCATGTCGGCTTCATAGTCAAGAATGATGAAATCTGCCGGAAAGATGAATTGATCCACTTGTACTAACACATCTTCTATCTTCCCTTCCGGATGAGCCATGGAACGATCCGCCAGCTGAAGTGTAACCGTGGTGGGCCTTGCTTCTCCAATTTGCAACTTTTTGAAGATTGAGAAAGGCATAAGGTTTATGCTTGCTCCAAGATCACATAGAGCTCTCCCCACATATTTTCCTCCAATGGAACATGGTATAGTGAAACTACCGGGATCTTTAAGTTTCGGTGGGATCTTGCTCTTAAAAATGGCGCTGCTACCTTCTGTCAAAGCCACTGTCTCAAACTCACCTAGCCTCCTCTTCTTTGTTAAAATATCCTTCAAAAATTTCACGTAGCTCGGCATCTGTTCCAAGGCCTCCACCAATGGTATATTGATATGAAGCTGCTTTAAAACATCCAGAAACCTTCGGAATTGATGGTCTTGCTTCTGTTTTTCAAAGCGTTGAGGAAACGGGGGCAAAGGCTTCACTGTCCCCTGTTCTGTTCCCTTTTGCTGCTGAATTGCTGTAGCATCTGGGAACAGAATATGTTTTTCAGCTTTTTCTTCTTCTTCTTTCTCGACACCCCTTTGGATTGAAGTGGGCTCGGATTGCTTTTGTGGCCTTTCATCATTGTCCTTCAGCTCTTTCCCACTCCTTAACGTCACCGCCTTGCACTGCTCCTTGTCTTTCCTTGGATTCACCGTGTCGCTAGGCAAAGTCCCATAGGGTCTATTCTTCAACTCGTTGGCCAATTGCCCCATTTGCACCTCCAAATTCCGAATCGAAGCTGCCTGACTTTGTATTACAGCATCAGTTTTTCCCATGAACTCCTTCATTATGAGCTCTAAAGAATTCGGCTTAGGAGCTTGCACCACCGGTTGTTGGTGTTGATAATAACCTTGTTGAAAATTTTGCTTCGGTTGCTCTTGACTCCCACTTGAGCTTCCACCTTGATTAGTCCATGAGAAGTTAGGGTGATTCCTCCATCCCGGATTATAGGAATTGGAGTAGGGGTTGTTTTGATTGAAGTTTCGGTTCCCCATATAGCACACTGATGCTGGATTGAACGGACAACTCTCAAATGAGTGTCCTTCACCACAATAGACACATGCTAGCTCTGCAACGGCCTGCACTGCTGGTGTAGAGACGGGCTGACTTCCCCCCGCACTCAAGCTCTTCAACATGTTGTTCATATAAGCCATTTGTGCCGTCAATGTGGTAAAAGCATCCACATCATGTATCCCGGCCACCTTTCTTCCCGTAGGAGCTCTAGAATTAGACCATTGGTAGTTATTGGTAGCTATCCTCTCCAAAATCTCATATGCTTCGTCATATGACTTTGATAAAATTGCCCCATTTGCTGACGCATCCAACACCATGCGATTAGGGGCATTCAATCCATTGTAGAATGTCTCCATTTGAATACAATGAGGTATCCCATGATGTGGACACTTCCTCAAAAGCTCCTTAAATCTTTCCCAAGCTTCATTCACTGATTCATCATCAAGTTGCTGGAATGATATGATCTCATTTCTGAACTTGGCATTCTTCGTTGGAGGGAAATACTTCAAGAGAAACTTCTCCGCTAGCTCATTCCACGAAGAAATGGAATCGGATGGCAAAGAGTTGAGCCAAGATCGAGCTCTATCCCTTAGCGAGAATGGGAATAACCTCAGCCTAAGTGCCTCTGCTGAAACACCCGCAAGCTTGAACGAATCACTCACTTCAAGAAAGGATCGAATGTGGAGATGTGGATCCTCCGTAGCTTGCCCACTGAACTGCCCCACTGATTGTAGCATTTGGAACATCACCGGCTTAAGCTCGAACTGTGCAGCTTGTACTTCTGGTCGGAGAATTCCCGGATTCATTTCATTGAACATCGGGGCTGCATAGTCTCTAATAGCCCTCTTCCTATCATCCGCCATTGTGATTGCATTGTCATGGTTCACTACTGGATCATCTCCATTATTTCTATTGTTCTCATTGTTTCCATTATTACCAATCACCAAACGATCTCCATTTCCAGGGGCTGCCATCTTTTCTTTCTCTTTTTGTTGTTGTTTTCTTAACTTCCGAAACGTTCGTTCGATCTCTGGATCAAAGGGTAATAGCTTCAATCCTTCTCCTTCGTTCATAAACTGATTTAGTACCTGAAATCACAATAAGGAGATAGAACGAATTCAGACCTCAAAACTGAAATAAAAAAAAAAAACTAAAAATAAAGCTAAACATGCACTAGAAACATATTTCATTCCCCGGCAACGGCGCCAAAAACTTGTTGTGTAAAATGACAAACACAATTTATATTGCGCAAGTGCACGCAATCACAAGTAATATAAGGAAATATTCCAGATTCGTATCCACAGGGAATGCAAAAATGTACTAAAACATGCTCAACCAACAGAAAATAAAAACGACGGAATTTAAATCAATAGTTTGGATGTTTTCTACTCTAGAGTTCAAGATGCAAACAACTCAAAAGCAACAAGACTGACAACTAAAATATGCAAGACAAGATTCAACGGAAACAGAGACCAAAAGCACGGAGGAATCAGATAACAAACAGATTAAAAATGGACTCGGGTTCAGAAATCATTTTGCCTATTTCCCAGATGCACGATTATTGCTACAGCATTTACTTCAGCAATTCGTTACAGAGGCGTAATTCTCAGATTTTGCATACGAATTTTCCAACACCTATGCATTAAATTAAATCAACGAAGCTCATATATTCCTATACCAAGCTAAATTGAATTAAACAACAGATCATCACCAATTACTAATGCCACACCAGATTAATGGATATTCCTAAACAATAAACTAGTGTTCATTTAGCATTTTCCAACATCGACAACCTTTCCAGAATTGTCAACATCTGAATCCTCATAATATGCTGGCCAAACATACAATAAAGATAGAATAAGAGCTGCTAAATGAAAAGTACTTCATAGCATCAGAAAACAGAGCATAATTCTCATTAAGCTAGGCAAAAATCATTCCAAACCCAAGTCTCATACAAGTTAGCTCATTCTGGAAATAAAAACAGAAAATAAAGAGTTGTTCATCCACATGTTCAACATTCTAATACAGATTCGGAGATAAGAAATGGAGAGAACAAAGGTGTAGGGATGATTTTCCAATCCTCCTTCCAGCTGCTGCAGTTCTGCTCTTCCTCTCCAACTTCAAACTCTCCCGTGCTCTCTGCTGCTTTCCTCCTTTCAGATTTTGTGAATGATTCTATCTTTTTTTTCAGCTTCCCAGCTCTCTTCCCTATTTCTCTCTCCTCCCCCCTTCAAACTTGCGGCTGCAGCACTCACTTTTAGGAACTAGGTTTCCTTTTTTAGCAACTCAAAAGACTTGAATGCCCTCCTTTGACTATTAGTTTGGGACCACTTTTTCCACCTCATTTCTTGTCGCCCAGTCAGCATTTTTTTTCAGATTTGGCCTCCTTTTCCTATACAAAAGTATATGGAACATAATATTGCCTCTTCTCCAAACAAAAGAATAAAACAAGACTAAAAATAGAAATGAAACAAGAAAATAATCAAAAGACATCACATAAAAGGCAAAACAAAGAAATAAAAAGATAAGAAATAACTCTTATACAAGAGTTATCAATTTCCTTAAAGGAAGGAGTAGGAATAAGAGATTTGGCAGCAGCATCAAAAGATAAAGACTCAGTGGCATCAAGATATGTACCCACTTCATCGTCCTTATTACCTTGGGATTTAGTAGGAGGAGATTTGGACTTAGGCGGAGGAGGAGGTGGTTCAGAAGCAGCAGTAGCACCAGAGGCTGACTCTTCAGTGGAAGTGGCACCTGAAGGCATGGATGCAGAAGCACCATCCTCATCATTGTCATCATCATCATCATTGTCATCTCCTTGGATATCTGTGAGCTCGACTTCTGGAGAGTCTTCACGCTCATCTTCATCTTCTTCAATTCTTTCAGCAGCCTCCTTCTCTACCTCTTCAGCTCCAGTAGGGATGTTTTCAGGCTCAGTCTCTTCCCCCTTTTTGGCAGCATCAAGAGCATCTTTAAGAATTTTATCTGCATGCCAGAGGACAGAGCGTATGCGAGGGAATTGAAGCTGGAGGTTGTTTAAATCAGAAATAGACTGGCAGAACTCCTCAATGTGAGAGAGGCGAACGCGGCAGTGAGCAATTATCATATCCACCTGAGTTTGGTGATCGTGAGATGATTCAGTTGAAGAAGAAGAAAGGCCAGTAGATATGTGAGCTCGAGAATGGGCGGCAGTGGCACTCAGGCGAGTGATATCAGTAACAGTCTTGGCCTTTTCAGCCAGTGCAGAGGCAGAATCAGCAGTAGCCTTAGCCTTCTCAGAAAGAACACAGCCTGAGTCAGCGCGTTTAAAGGTTTGGCTGATCTGCTTGCGTTGCCTGGATATAGATTGTTGGGATCCCTAAAGTTATTTAGTTTTGATGATGGCCTTTCGAAACACACTTAG
>JAPKLX010000232.1:237201-252346 GCA_026898415.1 Leonotis leonurus
TCAAGTCTGTCTTATCGAGTGAAAGGAGATCACCCTGCTAGCTAGTAGTTTTCTAGTGGTAACGTAGAGGTAATCTGTTGTAAAGGGACACGACCCTTAATTCGTGCATAAGTATCTGTCTAGTTTTGATTGGTACTTGTGACTCGTTCTCCACGAGTATAAAGAAGCAGAGTATCCTAATAGTGGATAATCTGGTCTAGTTTGGACCAGATCGTGGACGTAGGGATTTCCCGAACCACGTTAAACAATTGTGTGCTTTACATTCCAGCATATTTTCATTTCAAGTTGTTTATTATTCTAACTCTCTGCACTATCATCAATCTGCATCTCAATCAATCTTCTTAATATTCTGGATAATTACTAAGGTTTTCTAAACAAGAGCAATCACTAATCCACCATTATTCCGCACGCACTCAACTTTGAGAAAGTAATAAGATCACTCTTATTATTAGCCAAGTGTACTCACTAGAGAGTAATCTGTTTGGACCAAGACTTCTATCGATCTGCACATCGATCTGTCTAGTCATCTATGAGCAATTTCTTACACAGAATAGCTTGAACTCTCATATAACTTGTCAAGTAAACTGAAAAGTTTGTATTTGGTGTATCCCCCCCCCCCCCCATACACCAAACCTTGCTCTTTCGGGACCAACATAGATTTTTCGTGTGCAGAGCAATCAGATGAGAGCTTGTCAATGCTGGAGCGCATAGCAGACATATCCTGAACCGCAACATCAAAATCTGAGCGGAGGGAGTTTGTCTTGGTGCGATTGCTGTTGCAGGACAGCACCAGATCATTGACTTTCTTACTCGAAGGCACCTTGTAATGCTCCAGATGAGAAGGGAAAGTGGAGCGCATCTCTTTCTTCACAAAATCTTGAAGATCTGAATACTGAGCCTTAATAGCTTCTTCAATTTTGGAATCAAGGGCAGCAGATGAAGAAAGAGAGGAGGTGGCGGCGTTTAGATCTGCCCTTAGAGTGGCGTTTTCTGCAGAGACAGCATCAATGGATTTCTGAAGGTCAGAAACATGACCTTCGAGTTTTTTAGTGTAGGATGCCTACAGGGGATTTATCATTGAGGCAGTCGAGTTGGTGAGGCGCTGTTCTCAGCATTAGAATGCGTCTTGAGCTCGGAGATGGTGGCCTTTTATAGAGATCGGTGAGCAGCAAGAATAGCACCATCTGAGGAAAGAGCCTCAGGAAAAGAAGAATCAAAAGTAGACTTAGCGGCAGGAACAACAGCAGATGATGTGGAAGCACGTCTAGTATAAGTGCGGCCTGCTGAGGCTTCAGCATAAGCGATCTGGTCTTCAATAAAGGCCTCAGCATTAAGAAATGAATCCTTGGCATCAGAAAATTGGAAGTGAGTCCGAAGCTCAGCTTTCTCAACCAAAATTGAGCTCAATCCAGACAACTCGATCTTGTACTGGAGAGTAGTGGTATCGATAAAACGATACGAGCGCCAGGTCCAGAGGCGCTGGCAGAGAGAGTTGAGGGAGGGATGGTTAAAGAGTTCAGGGTAGTTGGAGCTTAAGAATTGGAAAGATTGAAGCTCCAGGTTATTAACGAAAAGTTGACCTAGGGATGAAAGCACTATGGCTTGGGAATCAGAGGGTTGAGAGGTAGAGGTATGTAGGTGAGTTTTAGTGCGAGGGATTTTAGGTTGAGTTTCAGGTGAGGGTGGGGTTGATATAGGCTGAGGTTCAGTAGGTGTGGTTTTGGTTGTGGCTTTGGTTTTGGGTTCAGTGGATTTTGTGGGTGTCTTAGTTTTGGAGAGGGAGGAAAGTTTGGTGGGTGAGATATCGATGAAGGTGGGTGTGGGCTGGAATTCAGAAAGGTCGATGGTTGTGATAGGTTGAGGGCTGGGGAAGGTAGAGGGTTGGACCGGTTTGCGGGGGCGTTTGGAGAGCTGGAACTGGCCTTGGAGGTCTTCATCAGTAGAGGAATCGAGAACCTCCTCGAGCACAAGCGTGGGTTGGGGAAGGGGTAGTCTCTCTGAACGCCTAGTCTTCTGATGGCCTGAAGGGTGCTTGATCGGGTTGCGCTTCCTCTTGACTGGCTTTGGAGGAGAGGGAGGTGGAACTTCAGCAGCATCAGAGGCTTCCTCCTCATCATAGGCCTCCACGACGACGATAGGATCGACCTCTTCTTCAGCAACCGCCTTCTTGGCCTTCAAACGCTCCTTGGGGAGCTCAATCTAAGGGCCATGGCCTTCCCGTGCATACACGCTTGCACGTCAAAATCAGTTGAAAACATCCACTTTTCATTGTAAGGAACAACAGTTGGGAAGGCAGACTCTGCGTACTGATAGGACTCCTCTATCAGTATGGAAACCTTGGTGGCAAGATTCAGCGTATCAGTTCTAGTCATAGTCACCCCACTGGGGACTTCCTTCAATTTGTTTGCCTCTCCCATGAGAAGCTCTTCTATCACAGCCACTCAGTTGGCTCCTTCATTACCATAAATGCTCTTCATCAGAGCCAACTTCTGCCAGCTGAGCTGCTCATGGGAAGATTTCTTCCCAAGGATGCAGTATTGAACTACATCGAGGAGGATTTTGAACTCAGGGCGTATCAAACCCTTGTTGTTATTGGCAGTTGAGAACAAACGCAGGGGATCCTCCACTTGAATCTCCGCAAAGAAGGATTGGATAACATCCTTGTCCTTCAGGAACTGAATGGGTTTATTGTTACCCACATTCCTTAACTTGAAGATAGACTGCAGCAGTTCAGTAACATTAAGCTGCAGCTTCTCCACTTGAACTGCTCCAGAAATGGGTTTCCTGATGGAAATCTCCAGGGAGGACTTCAGATCAGAACCATCATAGCCTAGGTTAACGTAGAATTGAACCACCTGGTCTGGATAAAGGTTCTTAGGGCGGAGAGAGGTCAGAGTCTCCAGGCCATTAGACTTGATGATTTCAAACATAGTTTTGGCCTGATCAACGTCTGTCTGTGAGTAGACAGCGATGGGCTCAGCATGAAGACGAGCACGTAGTTGAGATAGCTTCATTGCTGGTCCAAGGATAGCTTTCTTACCCATGATGTTGATAACTGTTTTTTAAAAAAAATTAGAAATACATATTAGATTTCCAAAATCAGAAAAGTTGCAAGATAATAGAATGATCAGATAATAAAATGCAAGTATGTATAAATATAAGACCATATACATTGAGAGATTGAAAACAGAGGGATAGATTATCAACGAGCAAGAACACTAAACAACAACAATGCACAGCAATGGATGTGGAAAGTATTTAGCGAAAGGCTTTAAGTGTAGCAGATTGTGAAAGGTTAACTTGATCGGAGAGGAAAGGATTATATAGATAGATGAATGGTTAGATCTTGCTCCAAAATTTTGCAACCGACGGTTAGGGATAAGACTTCGCATATAATAGAATTGAGTGAGCGGGAAATCCAAAGAGGTGAAGTTCACGCCCGATCGTTTGACTTCCCGAGGTCAAAAGTACTGTCGCATTACTGTAGATATCAGAAAATAGTAAATGCGATATAGCGTATATGATACGATGAGTCTTTCGAGGTACGATGTGCCTTTAATTACGCTTTTAACATTCAATACAAATTAAAGAGTAAAACACTTGGAGCAATAAATACATGAAATAAATACAAGTGTTGAGCGTCAGTTGCTGATACTCGCAACTGAGTTTCTCCCTTTCAATTGTGCTTTCAGATTCAGACTTATGATCTGTGATCTGAATTCCTTCAGTTGAAGTGACACCTTATGCCTTGTGAACTTCAGATTCTTGCCACATGTAGATTCAGTAAGCCAAGTCTTCCACTTAGCATTTTGAATTTTGTTTCCTCCAGTGAGTAGCATTCTGATTTTTTAAGCAAATCTGAAGTCTTGTTTGTAAGACTTCAGTTGACATGTACTCTTCAAATTTTTCTTTATGCAGATAAATGATCCTTCAGTAGATTACTCAGTGTGAGTACTTCGTGACTTTAGTAAACTGCATGGTTAGTTTAATATATAGATTGAAATGTATGATGGTTTGATGTCTGAGATAACTATGTAGAGTTACTCAGGGTGTATCCATCATATAATATTATTTTATGTCTTTTTGATATCATGACTTCAGTACACTAAGGACACTGAGTCAAGGAATCTTTAAGACAACAGGTAGCTAGATAGGAGTTAAGAAATGTACCTTCAGTGAATACATTTAAGAGAGGTCTGGATTCAGTAAACCAAGTCTTCAACTTAGCATCTTGAATCTAGTTTCTTCCAGTGGCTCTGTGAGAATATTTACTCATTGAATGTCAGTGTGGATCTTCTCTATGATGACATCCTTCTTTTCAATGTGATCTCTTATGAAGTGGTGCCTGATGTCCACGTGCTTGCATCTTGTGTGTAGAACTGGATTCTGAGTGATAGCAATTGCACTTGAACTGTCACAATATATTGCAACCTGAGTGGTAGGCACTTCATAATCTCTGAGTTGTTGTTTTAACCAGAGAATCTGAGAGCAGCAACTTCCAGCAGCCATATATTTAGCTTCAGTGGTGGAGGTAGCAACTGAAGTCTGTTTCTTGGAAAACCAACTTATAAGCTTGTTGCCCAAGAACTGACAGGTACCTGAGGTAGATTTCATATGCAGTTTGCAACCTGCAAAATCAGCATCAGAATAGCCAGTGAGTTCTAAGTTATCATCTGAAGGATACCATAAGCCAAGATTGTGTGTGCCCTTCAGGTAGCGCAGAATCTTCTTTGCAGCTTTCATGTGTGACTCCTTTGGATTAGCTTGATAGAGTGCACACACTCCAACAGCAAATGTGATGTCTGACCTGCTGGCAATGAGATATAGAAGAGATCCAATAATCCCTCTATACTCAGTCTGGCTGACTGGCTTCCCTTCAGGATCTGGTTCTGTTCTTCCATTTTTGTTCATGGGAATCTTCACAGCTTTGCTATTCTGAACGCCAAACTTGCTGATCAGTTCCTTTGTGTATTTAGCTTGGTTGATGAAGATGCCTTCAGGGGACTGCTTGATCTGGAATCCTAGAAAGAATCCCATCTCTCCCATCATTGACATTTGATACTGAGTCTTCATCAACTTGGCAAATTTATCACAAAGCATCTGAGACTTGGAACCAAATATAATATCATCAACATGAATCTGAACGATTAATATGTCTCCTTTATACTTGATTGTGAATAGAGTTCTATCCACTGATCCTCGCTTGAAACCTGATTCAATAAGAAAAACAGACAAAGTGTCATACCAAGCTCTAGGAGCTTGTTTTAGCCCATAAAGAGCCTTGTGTAACTTATACACTTTGGAGTAGTTAGTTTCAAAACCTGGTGGTTGCTCCACGTAGACTTCTTCCTTCAGGATGCCGTTCAGGAAGGCACTTTTGACGTCCATCTGGTAGACTTTGAACTTCATGTGAGCAGCATAGGCAAGGAAGAGTCGAATCGCCTCTAATCTAGCTACTGGAGCAAAGGTTTCATCGAAGTCTATTCCTTCTTCTTGACAATAACCTTTGGCAACCAGTCTAGCTTTATTTCGAACAACTTCTCATAGTTCATGTTTCTTGTTCTTAAAGACCCATTTAACACCAATTACACCCTGATGCATAAGACGATCAACAAGTTCCCAAACTTGGTTCCTTGTGAATTCATTCAATTCCTCTTGCATCGCGGACACCCAATTCACATCTTGAATGGCTTCCTGAGCGTCTTTGGGTTCAATGTTGGAGAGATAACAGCTATGTAGGAAGTTTTCATCCGAAAACAGCGCAATGTCTGCTTTTAGCCTTAGTTGTTCGTCAGTGGTGGAGTTAGTGGGGGGTTCATCGGTTGCTAATGGCTAGACCATTTCAGCTTGGATATGATTCCTCGTTTGAACTCCTCTCTCCAGACTACCAATCACTGATTCAAAGGGATGATCTTCAATCCATCTTCTTCTTCTTCGCATATCCTCCTCAGTGATGATCATAAGATCAAGTCTTTGAGGGGCAGGAGGCACTGAAGGCCTGGAATTTAATGGATCATCTTCTTCTTCATTTTGAGGGCTTGTTCCCCCTTGATTGTTGGCTCTTACATATTCAATTTGTTGAATTTCCTGCAAGATAGCTTTATCTGAACTGGCCAAAATATCCTTAGTAGCAACATTTATAGAAATATTAAATAGATTAGGACTGCTAATTCTTGAAGTTGGTGAGGGAATCTTAGTGGAGAGATTTTCAGGTAGAGTCTGAACTTCAAGTAGAATCTGAACGTCAATTAGCTCTTCAGATTGGATATCTTCCTCTCTTAATGGAATCTCAGTGGAGAGATTTTTAGTTTCAGTTGGAGAAGAGTTCTCAATTTCAGGTGCTTGAGTCATATCTTCAGTAGGCTTTTGTTCTCGTTCCAATCTGATGGTTGTGTCTTCAGTTTGAGTGTTCTCTTCATCATCATCTTCTAAATTCCAGATGAGAATCTTCTTTGTACTTTGAACTGAAGGTTGTAAGTTCAGATTTTGAAGTCTTTGAGTGATAACTTCAGTGTCCTTTAACTTGTACTCAAAAATAGATTCATCAAATATAGCATGAGGTGTTATTTCCACTATAAGGCTTCGCCTTATTAAAGACTCTATAGGCAGTACTCTCCTCTGAGTATCCAAGGAAGAATTCTAGATCAGCTTTGCCATCAAAAGTCTTTAACTGAGTTTTACCATTATTGTGAATATAACACTTGCAACCAAAAGCACGAAAATATTTAAGAGTAGGCTTCCTATCATTCCATAGTTCATATGGAGTTTTGCCTTGGCGTGTGGTCAGAAGTGATCTGTTCTGAGTGTAGCAAGCAGTGTTGATAGCTTCAGCCCAAAACTTCTTTGGAATTCCTGAACTATTAAGCATAGTTCTTGCAGCTTCCTTTAGTGACCTGTTTCTTCTTTCTGCAACGCCATTTTGTTGTGGAGTCCTTGCAGCTGAAGTCTGATGTTCAATCCCCATTTGTGCACAAAAGTCTGAGATCTTTGTATTGAGAAACTCAGTTCCTCGATCAGTGCGTATGGTGATAACATTGGTTTTCTTCTGATTCTTCAGTTTTGTAAGCAATGCAGGTATACGCTTCATGGTTTCATTCTTATGATATAGAAATATTGTCCATGTATAACGAGAAAAATCATCAGTAATAACAAGACAATACTTCCTACCATTGGCACTCAGTGGAGTCACTGGTCCAAATAAATTCATGTGCAAGAGTTGAAGAATCTTCTCAGTGGATGGGGCTTCTTTGGTTTTGAATGAAGCTTTGATTTGCTTTCCACTTTGGCAAGCTCCGCAGATGTGGTCTTTTGTCAAAGATCAAGTTTGGCAATCCACACACTAGACTATGTCTTGAAAGTCTGTTGATGACTTTGAAGTTCAGATGACTGAGTCTATTGTGCCATAGCCAGCTTTGTTCTGAAGTGCTCTTTCAGACCAGACATGTTTCAGGGGAGGAGGCTTTCCAGTCTGCAGCATAAATATTTCCCACCCTGAATCCTTTCATTACAGTGGTCTCATCTGTGAGCTTATTAATCTTGCACTCATCAGAACTGAACACAACATTAAATCCTTTATCACACAACTGACTTACTGAAAGTAAGTTGTGCTTCAGGCCAGAAACATAGGAAACATTATCAATAGAAACATTCCATATATTGAGAGTACCATACCCTTTAGTGAAACCTTTTGAGTTATCACCAAAGGTTACCTGAGGACCATCTTTCTCTATGTAGTTGGAGAGAGTTTCTTTCTGAAATGTCATGTGCCTTGAGCATCCACTGTCTATTATCCAGCTTGAATGCTCCTTTTGTGCATCTCTCCTTGGTCCTAGATCCTGCAATTACTGAGTCTTAGGATCTAGTTGAGAACTAGACCCAGATTCAGTATGCATGTTATGCTTTGGCATCCAATGTTGCCTGATGATGTTAGATGTAGATGCAATATTTTTCTTCTTCTGAGAGTTTGATTTCTTAGATTTCACTTGGTTTAACTTCTTACTTACTTCAGACTTTGTATTAGCCTTAAAGTTAGCTTTTGTATCTTGTTGGCTTTTAGTCCAACGCTTATCAGTGTTTACTGACCCTCGTGGTCTTTGATGGTAAACATTTTTTCGCCTAGAACTGTTTGAGTATGAACTAGGTGATGAATTCCTATGTTCATTTCTGTAATATGCATTTCTTGAATATGATTCCCAACGTTGTGTTCGAGAGTTATGTGAATCATAACTTCTTGGACTTGAATCATAAGATGAGCAAGTGCAATGTAAGCACTTTGTTTTGTAAAATCGTGGTTCAGGAGACTGAAATTGTCTCTTAGGCTCACGCCTTCCTTTAATTTCATGCTTTTCAGTAGCATGATGTCCATGATTTTAATTCTTGTTGGCCTTTTGCCTTTCAGGGGCTTTAGGCTTTCTAAAAGCTTTTCTTTCAGTTCGTGTGTTGCCTTAAGGAAAAGTAAGTTTCCTGAAAACCTGCTTAGGTTTTTCAGTAGCAATATGTTTCTCAGTGGCAATATTCTTTGCCTTAACTTTTTCAAGTGTAGCCTTTACTGCAGGATGAGTAAAGACCTTTTTAGCCTTTAGTTTAGGCTCTCTTTCAGTCATTTACTTCTTCCCTTGGGACTTAGAAGCCTTTTCAGTGGCTTTGACAGCCTTAGTGGCAATCATTTCCTCTTTATCATGATTTGGTCCTTGTACAAAGGATATAATATGAAATGATGGTTTAGGTACAGTCATACAAGACACTTTTGCCTTATCTTGATTGAAACCAAGGCCTTTGCCTTGAGGTCGTTGAGACTCACTCAACATATGATTTGTGTATCCAGATTTGGTCCAAGTTTCAACCTTCATCTTATAGTATTCTATCCTTTCAGATAGCAAGTTATTTCAATCAGTAAGTTCTCGTATTTGAGAATCTTTGAACAATATCTCATTGTTCTTAGTATCAAGATCTCTGTTCAGATTAGAGATGATAATCTCTTGTTCTTGAGATTTTACTGAAATCTCATTCAGTTCTTTGCATACTCTTTCCACCAATTCATCCTTTTGGATGTCAGTAGGTAGATTTTCCATTATGTTTTCTGGTCGTTTTGCTAACTTGCTTGTTAGCTCATCATGTTCATCTTTCATGTGTATAAAGATAGCTTGAAGATTTCTAAAATCTTCAGCTAATACTTCATACTCCTCCAGTGAGACAGTAGCCTCAGTTTCTTCGTTATCCTCAACTGGCATGATCTCAGTTATGGATTTTTCTTCCATGTGCGGTTTAGATGAAGATGAGATGGATGCATATGTAGTGGAAAACTTTGTTATAGGGTCAATGTACCCTTCAGGCATGACATGTGCATAAATTACATGAGGTACGAAGTCGCCTGAGTGATTGCCCATCAGACAGTAAACTTCATTCGATTCCTCTTCATCTTCAGTGGCCATCAAGCTAAGATCTTCATCATCTGATGAATCTGAGAAGTGCTTTTCGTATGTTGACTTGGAAGGAGTGTTGATTTGATCTGGATCATCATCAACCATCATGGTCTTCCTTTCTACATTCTTTTGATCTCTTCTTAGTTTGAGCTTGTCCCTTTCCTTCTTACTGAGGTCGGGGCAGTCAGGTTTGAAGTGATCTAGGGAACCACATTCGTAGCAAGCACCTTTGCTAAACTGCTTCTCATGTTTGGATTGAGTTGTTGTCCCTTTCTGAGTGGAAGTGGTTGCTTCAGTGGGAAGTGGTGTGGCCCTTCTTGTACGGTTATCCCTGTACATCTTTTTAAATCTACCGATTCTCATATCTGCACGTTCAAAACGTTTTGCCATTAGAACATATTGTTCCATTAGTTCAGCCTTTAACATACCTTCTATATCAAGTCCTTCAGGCTTTGCTTCTTTGGCTGGGCTTTTGTGAGCTTTGAACACTACAATTTCTTATGATGAAGATACTGGAATAGCTTCTCTGATTGGATTTGCAATCTCCAGTATTCTTTGTCTTGTCTCGTGACTCTTCAGAATACTGAAGATAGCGGTAGTGGTGAGACTGTTGAAGTCAGGATGCCCATTAATCTGAATCTGATATGGCAGTCAGTCTTCACGTCGAAGACACCATACTATCTTCAGATTTATCTCTCGTTGAGTGTATTTGTCAGGTTTCAGTGCCCTGACTGATGTTAGTATCTGCATGAATCTGAGTTCCACCTCACTGATGGATCTTCAGGTACCTGTAAAAATGCATCGTATTTTTGACACTCGAGGGTTAGTTTATTTTCTTTTATTTCCTCTGAACATGCACACATCTTCTCGAGAGTTTCCCACATCTCTCTTGTTGTTTCGTAGTGTTGGATGTGCACTAGCATTGGCCTTTCAAGCGTTCCTGAGATGATATGCTTTGCATAATCATCTAGTCCATCGATTTTCTTCTCATCGGCAGTGTATTCATTCAGTGGCTTGAATTCTGATCCTGGATCTCTTGTTCCAGTGGTTTCTTGAGGAAATGTCTTCATAATCTTTATGGGTCCTGTGGTGATTACTTGCCACATCATGACATGATGTGCCTTCAGGAAAGAAGACACTCTATATTTTCAGTAATCATAATCCTCTACTGAGAACATTGGTAACCTGAGAGTATTCTCCATTATAAATGTTAGAGAATGCAAGTGAACAGTTATAGTCTGAAAGATCAGTTTAAAAACCTTAGGTTCTAGAAACAGTGGTTGTTTAAACACACTGCTCTTATACCACTTGTTGGTCCCGAAACGAGTATACTGCGTGAGGGGGGAGGGATACTCCAGTTTAGATTTTTACAAGTTAAAAGCTTTGAGTGATCTCCTGTACTGAAGGGAGGAACTTCAGTAAGAGTGAATACTTCAGATAGCAATCCTTCAGTCTACACTTAGTGTTTGACTGATGGACTAATATCTTAAGTGTACGTGCGGAAGTGGTGGTTTTAAATCTTACTCGTTTGTTCAGAAAACTTAATGCAATCTTTCTCTTTTCAATTAATCAATATTCAAAGTATGATAAACAATGAAGGATAAATTACTGAATGTAAATGAGAGAAACAGGATATGGTTTGCGTGGTTCGGAGATAAAAACTCCTACGTCCACGTGTCTCGATGTTAGTCGAGGGTTTCCAAGTTAATGGAGAAATAATAATCTTACAGTCCACAAAGGGTTAGACAGACAATAAATTTGATCACTTCTAGCTTCGAACTTAATCTAATGCTAAGACTATTCTTCGGTTACAATGAGATCGCTAAGAACACTAGAGAATAAAATCTGAAAGCTTGAGTGTTCTAAACAGAGAGCTTGAAAGCTTGAATGTTGAGAGCGATGAAAGCGATAGCGAGTTGTAAGATTGGGTAACCGGTGTTTGAAGCGTTTGAAGCAGCGGGGTATATATAGCTCTCTCATAGAATGTATCCGTTGTGAGATAGTGCTTTATTTGAATTCTTCACGTTAGAGTCTTCGTCATTTTTGCCATTTTTGGTGTCTGCAAAAAGATTGTGTTTTACCTACTGAGATTTTTGCCGAAAGTGGTAAGTCCTATAGAATAGACTGTCACTAATTGGAAACTTCAGCGTTAGACTTCAGTGCAGTACTTTAGATTTAAACTTCAGTGCTAATGAGACTTCAGCTTCTAAATTCAACTTCAAAACTTCAGGACAGACTTCAGTTGAGTGGTCCTTCAGTTTTTGTATAGTCTTGTACCTTCAGTAGTGTCCGTCCTTCAGTGTACCTAAAAAATAGAACTCTCTAACATTTGAGTTCTCAGACAAAACACTAGAGATTTCAGTTTTGGACTTATTACATCTTTCAGGGGAGGTTTTGGGATTTGAATCAAAACACTTATAAATATTTCCCAACAAGTATACCGTGAAAGAAAAGTATACCGAAGTAATATAAGGTATACCAAAAATAAAGTAAGGTATATGTATGTAAATATATCATACCAAAAGTAAGATATATACCCAAAAGGGTTATTTATGAAAAACATCTTATAGTGTAACTTCAATATGAAAAAAGCCCTATTTGTAACTTTTATATAAAAAATATCCAAAAGTTCAAAAATACCTTTAAATTTATTATTAAATCACACTACATTTATGTTACATCAATTTTGTATGAAATCATGTTGTATTTTTTGTGGTATATATATATATATATATGTATGTATATATTTGAATTTTATATTTATTATTTGATATAATTGAATTTTATTTAATCAGTACATGATTTTAACGTATTCTTTAAATAAAAAGTTAGGAATATATACAAAAACGAAAATCCGGTCAGATAAAATAAAATCCGGTTGTATTTAAACAAAACCCAACCACCGGGTTTTGTTTTAACCGACCGGGTTTTATTTTTGTGTATATTCCTCATTTTTTTTATTTAATAATATGTATGTGTGGTGTTTGGTGTGTATAATTTTTGTTTAATTAAATTGGATGTGTATAATTTTAAACATATACCAAGTATTTTTTAATTGCAAAAAATAAGAAAATAATTAATTAATACTACATTCCAAAATAAGATGCAAATCTAATTTTAATTAAGGGTATTTTAGTTAATTTACAATCAAAATAGACACTTTTCATATATTTTTATAAAGTGGGTATTTTTTCATTTTTCGTTACAAAAGTGGGCATTTTACCCATAGCACTCTACCGAACATTATGGTAAGGTAAAGGTATGAGATTTTCTATACAAAAAATAAAGATAATGTATAAGGTATGACGATTTTAGTAAGGTATACCGTACCATAACACCCCTAATACTAACTAGTGTTTATAACTGCTAAATAAAAAAATAAATTAAAATAATATTAGATATTAAATTTGAACATATTATTTAACACTTTCTTACTTTTAGTAAAATAAGATATTTTAAATTAGTATATTTATATATTAATCGAATTGAAAAGTAATGAAGTATTTCTTTTTGAAAGGAGATGGTGATTTAATGCTCAAACTTTCTGTGTCTCGTCTCACTCCATTAGAGGTGTTCGCGGTTACAGTCTGAAATCGTCAGTTCACAGTTCCAAAAATTCGAAATTGGAATTGAACCGTTGTTACATCAGTTTACGGTTTGGAACCGAGTTGTGTAGAACAGTTCCGGTTACGGTTTCAAATCGCCAGTTACGATTTCGAACCATCCAAAAAAATAATCATAATATATTTAAAATTTAAAAAAAAAATATATATATATATATATTTTAATTACATACCAATGCATATCATCATTTAATTTTATATCACATAAATAACTTTTTAATGTGATACTAAAATAATAATAACTGCGGAAATATTTATTTTAATTTAATATTAATTATGTATAATACTCATATAATGATATGTTAATAAAAAAATTAATAATGAATTTAAAATATGGTTTTAATGTGTTATTATCTCATTAATACATTACTTGATGAACAACAATTAAACACCAATGCATTAATGAAATGAAATAAAATAAAAGGTTAATTTACATATATATAACAATATAAAATGAACACTAATAAAAAAAATAATTATTTTGATATATAATATTATGGATTAATTAAGTTCTCATATGTTTAAATCTTATTTTGTTTAATTATTAATGTATTAATAAATTTTAATGTGTTATTATAAATTATAGAAAAATTAATTATAAAAAATACTCTTTATAATATAAGAAATAAATTGAATTAAATAATAAAATTGAGATATGATTCCAAATGAATGGTTACGGTTCCGAACCAGCGGTTCACAGTTTCAAATTTTTGAAACCATAATTGAACCATTCCTTACACGGTTACTGTTCGAAAATTAACCGTTGGGTACGATTATGATTCTCATAACAGCCGGTTACAATTCGATTCTGGCGGTTCCAGTTCATTTGAACACCTCTACACTCCATGTCATGCAAGTAGGGCTGTCAATTTTTGACACTATACGTGTTGGGAACCTTTTTGATGATTGTGGAAATCATTATTTATATGTTTTGATGATGCGAAACCATATTATATATGCATAATATTAAACTGTGCTTACGCTTTAATGTCTATTGATGCTTAGATGTTTATGCTTTATCTCTGTCTAGAATAGATAGACTCAACAGATGGTTAAGTGTAAGGATAGATCGATGAAAGACAGATCGTGTCCATAGGAACCATCTGTGTTCTCAATAGTAGATCAGCTAACATGTAAGATCAGGTTGAGTTTACAACCTGTGTCATAGAGCTTGATCTTATTTTGTCTATCTAGTAGAAGGGAGATCAACCTGTAAGGCCAGATTAAATTAACGATCTGTGCTATAAAGATCGACCTTGTGGTGTAGCAGAGTAAGTCAAAATGTGAGAACAGATCGATGTAACGATCTGTTCATAAGACTAACCTGATCTATCTAGACTTAGTTTTTATTGCATTTTTTATTGCACAGCATGCAAGCATTCTTACCGAGGACAGATCGATAGAAGATCGATAGCAGATCGATGGACAGCTAGCTGTTTATAGACTCCAACAGCTAGACATCAACAACAAGTGATCAACAGATAGTGATCAACAGCTAGTGATCAACAGCAAGTGATCAACAGCTAGTGATCAACAACAAGTGATCAACAGCTAGTTGTGTACATCAACAGCTAAGAAACAAAGATGCACCTACTCAAAGAACAGCGAGCTGTGTATATCAACAGCTGGACTTCAAGGTAAACGAAATCCACCTGTCCACAATAGATAGCTGTGTATCAACAGCTAGTCTTCAAGATTTCATTGGAGCTGCATTGAAAGATGGACAGCTAGCTGTGGAAGAAGAAACAAGGAAAACGATCTGTGCATAAAAGATCGATCTAACAGATCGATAGCAGATCGATCTGTTGTCTATAAGGAGTCAGCTCTATGTTTATTGGATACAACCTGCTCGCCTAAAGGTTGTTTTAATCCACCAGTTGGAGGAAGCTTTAATCTACCTAAATTGATAAAGCCTACCTGTCCTATGCCACGTCAACATCCACGTAGGACAAACTCCAACGGCTAGAAGTACAGTCAGCAGTCAACGGTCAAAAGAGCATTTAATGCTTACTGCAAAAGCTGCAAAGACTTCCAATGGCTATAATTCAAATATGCCTATAAATACTTCAAGCCTTCTTCAGAAATGGTGTTCGTGAGTTC
>JAPKLX010000232.1:252746-279643 GCA_026898415.1 Leonotis leonurus
AAGAGAGTTGTAATCTCGTACTCAACGAGAATAAATAAGCGAGTTTTAGCTCGTACTCAACGAGGATAAATAAGCGAAGGATCCAAGGTTAAGGGATTCATCGATCTAGCTTTGATCGATCGTGGACGTAGGGGGTTTCTCGAACCACGTTAAATATTGTGTGTTATTTTATATTTTGTATTGCATTAGTTTGATTCTTTGTTTATCACTTCACCAGCGAGCTGTTACCCAACAGCGAGCTGTGCATTTGAATCAACTTCATAAAGAACACTCGGTATAAACAAAACATATTTTCTAAGTGTAAGAGCAACCAACATACTCACAGCTTCCGCACACGATCTGTGTTTGGACAGATCGTCTGGTAAGCTCCAGCTACCTGCCAGTCTATCTGCTCCTTGACAGATCGCTTACGCTCTGTGTTGAGAACTTACTTGAGCAGCTAGAACTCTCTCTACAATAGAGGAGATCGACTGCTATTAACAGCGAGCTGTTCTGGTATCAACAGCGAGCTGATTCTCAACCTGCTGTTCAAACAGCCAAACGTGAAAAGTTGGATGGCGGTGTATTCCCCCCCCCCCCCATACACCACACCTGCTCTCTCGGGACCCAACAATACGATAACAATATAAACACGCACGAAATTAATAGGTTAGTGTCAAGTCTTATCGGGTTCGGGTCGTTATCAGGTTGACCTAATAAGAACACAAAATTATCAAGTCGGGTCCGAGTTGGGTCAGGCCGGGTTCAGGTTACCTGATAAGAAAATTTTATAATAGTATTAATTAATTATATTTTGTAGTAAATGTAATTTGTGATACATTTTTTTCAAAGTATTTTGCATTTTTTTAAATATAAAAATTAATATATTCTATAAATTTAAAAAATTATGCATTTATTATTTTTTATTATAATTTTATAAATTTTTATCATTTAAATTTAATTTTTTATCGTGTCGATAACGTGTCATGTCATTATTGTGTTGTTATCGTGTTGTGTCAACACAAAAGTTATCGTGTTCGTGTCGTGTTCGGGTTTGAGCTTAACAGGTTAGGTTCGGGTTTGATCTTAACAGGTCAGGTTGTTATCAGGTCGACCTGATAACGACTCAACCTGCATGATTTGACACCCCTATCTATAAGTAAATTTATCATTTTAATTAATATTTAATAAAAATTATAAAATATATATATATATATATATATATTGTGATATAATGAATTATAGTTAAAATTTATTTGGAAAAAGAAAAAATAAAATTTTACAAAGTATATACCATCTTTTTTAGTTTAGCAACCCTAAAAATAAATTAAAAGTGAAATGTTAAAAATAATTATATATCATGTTTGGGTTGAATGAATCATAATATTATGTATAAAATTAAACAAAACATATAAAAGTAAAATTAAAAGTAAAAGTTATGATATAATTAGAGGTGTTCAAAGGAATCGGAACTGCTGGAACCAAATCGTAACCAGATCTAATTTTTTTTAAATAATTCAATTTATTTTTTATATTATAAGGAGTCATTTATAAAAATTAATTTTTTTTTATAATTCATAATAACACATTAAAACTTATCAATACATTTAATTAAATAAAATAAAATTTAATTTGAGGATAACCAAATTAAACTTTAATATTATAAATCAAAATAATTAACTTTTTATTAGTGTTCGTTTTATATTGTTATATTTATGTTGATTATTTTTTTATATTTTATTTCATTAATGTATTCGTGTTTAATGAGTGATTCGATTAATGTATTCGTGAGATAGTAACACATCAAAATCTTTTTTTTATTTTTCTATTATTACATTTTTATTAATATATCATTATATGTGTATTATATATAATTAATATTAACTAAAAATAAATATTTATGTAGTTATTCTAGTATCACATTAAAAAGTTAATTATGATGGTATACATAAATATGTAATTAAAATAATTAAAATTTACAAAAAAATTAAATATATTAATATAAATTTTTTGGACGGTTCAAAATCATAACCGACGGTTTGAAATCGGAACTGAAACTGCCGTACACGGTTCAGTTCCGAACCTTGAACTGCCGCAATAATGGTTCGATTTCGGTTCCAAATTCTTGAAACCGTGAACCGACGCTTCGGCTACGGTTCGGTTACGAATCGTAAGCATGAACACCTGTAGATATAATAAATCATAATTAACATTTATTTGAAAAATTAAAATTTTAAAAAATTATATACATTTTTTAAATAATAATATGTGGACATTGTTTATTATATAGATTAGGGTTTCTATCTTTTTATTCGGTTGTATATATATTTTGGAAACCTACTTATGATGTTAAGCCACGTGAATAAAATACAGTTTCTCTGCACCGCTTCTACAATTTCTCTTCTTCTTCCCTTTCTCTACTTGTTTATGCCCATATTACAACAATACCCTCTTTTTTAGTTTACCAACCCTAAAAATCAATTATAAGTGAAATGTTAAAAAATAATCATATACTCGCTTCGTCCCGCTAAATGCAGCCACAAGGAATCCGACACGGAGATTAAGAAAGTAAAGTATTGTGTTTTAAAAAAGTAAGAGAAAAGTATTTTAAAGGTAAATCTTTTTCTTTTTTGGAAAAGTGGCCACTTTTAGTGGGACGTCCCAAAAAGGAAACGTGGCCACATTTAGCGAGACGGAGGGAGCATCATATATATTTGTTTATACTATAAAAGAGCACCGCTCACCCCCCCACGACAGACACTTCTTAACGTGTTCATGGCTGATATGACATTGTCACATCATCGTACGATTTTAGAGGAGTTCACGGTTACGGTTCGGTTCCCGTAACCGAACCGTCGATTCACGGTTCTGAGAATCCGGAACTGGAACCAAACCGTTGTTGCGGCGGTTCACAGTTCATAACCGAACCATGTAGGGTGGTTCCGTTTATATACTTTCGCATATCATCATATATCACATAATTAACTAACGTGATACTAGAATAACAACGTAAATATTTATTTTAATTTAACATTAATTATATATAATACTCATGTAATTATATATTAATAAAAAAAGTTTTAATGTGTTATTATCTCATGATACATTAATTGATATAACATATTAAACACGAATACATTAATTAAATGAAATAAAAAAAAACTTAATCTACATTAATATAACAATATAAAATGAACACTAATAAAAAGTTAATTATTTCAATTTATAATATTAGGTTTTAATTAGGTTATTATCTAATTAAATTTTATCTTATATAAATATTTATGTATTAATATAAGAATTATAAAAAATTAATTATAAAAAATGTGTTACGGTTGGGTTATTTATCTTATATTTAATGTATTATTATGAATTATAAAAAAATTAATTATAAAAAATGATTCCTTATAATATAAGAAATAAATTGAATTAGATAATAAAAATGAAATACGGTTCCAAATGGACGGTTACGGTTCCGATCGAACCGCCGGTTCACGGTTTCGAATTTTTGTAATCGTAATTGAACCATCCTCTACACTATTATGGTTCGAAATCTAACCGTCAGGTACGGTTACGGTTCCCGAAAACGCCGATTACAGTTCGGTTCCGATGGTTTTGGTTCCTTTGAACATTTCAATACGATTTATTATAATTTTTTTATTGTTGCATGTTGAATAATAAACTATGTCATAATGAATAAATATTAATTTTACAAGTGAGAGTTAATAAAAATTTTATTAAAATTTTAATATTTATCTACGAGGCATGACACATAGTACGATGACGTATTAACTCCACTTTGGTGCGAATGGTGAGCGTTTTCGTACTATAAAATATAACATGAAATCCTGATCTTTAGCCGATCCCTAAAGACTCTATAGCCCACTCTCTTAGAAATTATAAAAATGGTTTGATATTAGCCCCAGAGCTATATTTTTTGACTTCAAATTATGAAATCATTTTGAAGCCCGACGACATCATGTTTATATGTTGTAGTACGTTTCTTACTCTTATAATTAAATACTAGCTAGCATCATATTTCAGTTGTACATATTTAGCATTATAAATATAATAATTGACTCATATATATATATATATGTGTAAATTTCAGTTTTTAAGTTTACACAGATATTTGTTGGTTGTTGCATTCATATACCATTTGTTTTTATTCAAATCCAACTAATTAACTAGAAAATGTAAAGTAGTAAGTCTTGAAACCCATATATATATTAATTCAACAATGATATATAGATGGTGTCATCCTTGTTCTTCAAAGCTGAGAAGCTTCCAAATGTCAACGTCAATGGAGAAGTCATTGAAGACCTCTGCATGATCAACTTCTTCTCCTTGTTGGCTTGGATTTCTTTCCGGGTCACCCTTTGCCGTCTCGAGCAAGTTGCTCCACCACCTTTGGCACTCATCCGAGCCGTCTACCTCCTTGCTCATATTCTGATCGATCCTCGATTGGCTGGCTTCGAGACCGGGTTGTCTCCGTCCGTAGAAGGTCCAAGGTCGGGGTCGTATGATGTTGCTGGAGGTGATGAGTTTCTTGTCATGGGTTCTGACTCTACCCGTTAAGGTCTTCTTCTCTATGTGACTGTTCCAATAGTTCTTGATGTCGTTTGCAGTCCTTCCCGGAAGCCTACCAGCAATTAGTGACCATCTGCATTCAAAATGTTCATTTAATCACAATATAAATGAGCTAAAGTATATTACTTGATGAGAAAAACATGACATATAGTCATTATAGATCGATTGAGATCTCTTTTTTAGATACAATGTATATTAATTAAGTAACATCTTATGTTGTCTAATATGTAGTCGTTTACTAAGCAAGATAAGCTTCTATAAATAAAAATAGGTTAATCTAGTGTTTACTAATTAGGATTAAACTTATAAGATATTTTAAAGTCCCTGATTAATTCGCCGATAAGGGATTATTTGTTTGATATGTATCACATTTAAAAGAGTGAGATTAAAATAATCTAAAGGAATCATTCTAATTAATCAATCCTACTTAGTAATTAAACATCCTTTAGAGGAGGGGGACCAGTGACGTGAATAATAAAATTTCATTTAAAGTTCTTATAAGGAAAAAAACATACTCTAAATCTTTAAAATTGGTCATGTCATATAACATCTTCGTCCTATATAAGGTATCATGTGATGTCACATAATTTGGCAATAGAGAATATTCAGACTAATTATATATAGTGAAAATAAAATAATCATTGTAAAGATTTTGCCCTTAACGCCTAATTCATGGCTCGCTAAATTTAATTTTGAGGGTGAATGAGCCTTTTCGTCTCCAGTCCTACACATACATCATTTCTAATGTCATCGATATTTGAGATACATGTTAGAATCCGAATAGAACTTATGAACTCAGTCGCTTAGAGATGCAGGAGCTCAGTAGATGAACGCTTACCTTGGCTGATGGAGATCAATGACCAGGAAAACGCTTTGAAAAGAAAAGTGTAAAATACTAGATCTATAAGTTCTACCACGAAAGTCAAATAAAGCATGTAGATAAAATTTATATCCACGTAATGTGTCGCATCTGTCTGCAGCATGAGTCAACCATCCGAGCGAGAGGTCAGACTTTTTCTAAAAGTGCTTGTAGTAATTTTCTAGAAAGTAAGTAAATATTTAAGATCAAAACTTCAAATTTTCAATCCCTATAATATGCTATTTAACTTTTACATAATCACCGATAAAAAAACACAATTCCGTTTAGAAATGCACAAATATCTATGTAATTACAATTTACTATATATCACTTAACATTTAACTTAATAATTAATAATTAAAATATATTTGCAAAATAATCTATAATTAAATTGTAAAAAGCCATCTTTTCCAATTAAATGAATATGGTATAATCGAATATGTGGTAGACCTGATGGAAGCATCTTACCAAATGAAACACACTTTGTCGTCTTTTGTTGTCGTATTGCTTATTTCCTTGACAAATCACATATTTAAGGGTGTCAATCACGGTTAGTTCAAATTCAACTGGTTTTTCGAAATAAAAAAAAGTGTACCTTCTAGGTATTGGTATCGTATTATTTATTATTATAATGATTTTTCTGCTGAACCGGTTAAGAAACTAATTTTTAAAAATATTATAATTTTATATTTCTTCTTTTAATATTTTAAAAATATTAATATTTAAACTAATAATAATTCGAAAGAATATTTTTTAATAATAATTGGATATAAATATATTTAAATTCAACTTGTTAAATAATTTATAAAATATAAATTATTTTATAGAACAATCTTTTAATAAATATTATTATTTTATTTTAATGATTAATATAATAAATTTGTACTGATCATGTACTAATTACCCGTTAATTTTTTAAATAATAAAATAGTACTCAATAACTAATTACCTGTTAACACTCGTACTAATTTCAGTCATCATATATGGCTTGACGCAGACTTAAGCTAGCTGGAGTCTTAAATGACACATGCATGTTTAACTAAAATTAGTTACCAACTAAAATAAAGAGCCCAAAAAAAAACTTATAATTTAAAAAGATAAGCTAACAATATGTGTATGTTCCACTAAATCATATCGAATTGAGTATTGTTATAAGTACTCATATTTTTGGAATGGAAAACAGATTAAATATAATTGGGTATTGTTATAAGTACTCATATTTTTTACTATCAATTTTACAAGAAAGTTGTAATGAACTGCCAAAAAAAAATAGAGTGTCTGTCCGATATCGATTCCTCAAAAACGTTTAATTGGTTATTCGAAATTGTAAAAGTGCACTTTTTAGGTACCAGATGGCAGATACTGAACCGTTTACTACACAAGTTAACTGATTCCCGACGGGTTTGGTACCGGTTCTTCGTAAGAATCGGGTTATAAAAAAATTGTAATATTTTATTTCTTTTTCTAATATTTATAAAATAACAATAATTAAACAAAAAATAATTCACAAAAATATTTTTAATAATAATTTGATATAAATATATTTAAATTCAACTTGATAAATATTTTATATTTTATAAAATATTTTGATAAATATAGAATATAAATTAAATATATAATATTTTATTTTTAATAATTAATATAATAAATCGGTATCCGTTCCGGTACCGGTTCGGTATTGCTTACTCAGGTACTGAAATTTTTTTAAAAGTAAGAATTTATTATCGATTTATTTATTAAAAAATTGGTACTCAATAATCAATTTTTGGTCCGGTACTAATTCAGTACTGATTCTTTTCAAAAGCTGATTACTGACTGACACTGGTAAGGAAAATATCGAAAATGGTAAGGTATGGGACAACACAACAATATTTGAAAGTTGGAATGAGTTGAATCATAAATGACTAATATGGAAGTTAAACGAACACAAAAGGAAGTCGCAAAAAGAAAGAGAAGAAAAACCAAAAACTCATAACATGTGATAATAGACTACTTCATAGTCATATAGAGGTTTGCTGCCACACCTCTTTATTTATGTTCTAAAATTAGATAGCTTGTTATTTAATAATTACTGAAACCATTGAAAGGAACTAACTTATTATCCATTCACGATTAATTGGCATTTAAAACAGCATGTTGGATGAATTTAAGAAAATAACTACTATCGCCTAACTTGTCCCTCTCTCTAACATGCAAGCATTTATGAACATCAAATTGTAGATCAAATGTTTTTAGATTTTTTGTAGGGATGAAAATCAGGTATGAAATCTAGTAGCTATTCATATTCATACTCATACCAGCGAATTAAATTAATACCAAATTCTATCCACGAAAATATTTGTAGATAAAATCACTTAAATCTAGCCATCCGGTATCCATCACCCACAAAATATATCATTTTAATATTAATGATAGATTATATATAATTTTAGGTGATAATTAAATATAATGTTCTGTAAAAAATATGATTATGTTGTGTTTGTTTTGATAGATGAAGGTAGATAAGATAAATAATCTTCCTTCATCTAATGTTTGGTAATCAAATAGAGTTATCTCTAGGGCTCGAGATAAAAAACATGGTCCGATACTATTATACTATTTAACCCTTAATAATAATCACTCCACTTTGGATGAATTATTTATCTAGCTTCAACAATACATAAAAAAACACTATTCACACTAATAATCACTACACTTTTTTTTTTATCATTCTTCATCTCATGTTGCATATCAAACATACCCTTAATATTAAGTGGGTAGACAATTAAGTATTTCAAGTGCATGTTATGTATATTTTACAAGTATTTTGTGGGTATTTTAGAGGAAAAATTTTGCTGGTATATGAGTTCCGCACGTATATATAATAACTATTGATATTTATGCTTGCGAAGTAAATGAATAATAAATTTTACCACAAAATTATATGTAGATATTATATGTCTTACAAACCTACACCTATTATAATCGAATACCCACCGATAAATCCCTAAATCTTAGAGTTTGTCGATGTGTATGAGAATAAGATGCTAAAGCTATGATATTTCAAACCCTCTCAAAATTTATTTTTTCTCCCAATTACTAGGATATTATTATTACTCAAACTCTCTGTTAAAGTTAATCAATCATTGAGAAGGATATTAATCTTGTAAAGAGAGAAAAAACTAGTCAAAAGCTCAAATTATAGATATGACCGGTATGATTCGTATTATTAGTAGTAACTAAAATTTATGTTTACTATCTATGCATATTCATAGATCATTTAACACGTGAAGCATGCATGTTTTACTAATGGTGTGATTATGTTGAAAATATGTGTAAGATGGTTCGGTAGGAATTATATGGTTGTAATACAACTGGCCAGCTTGTGCTCCACTTCCAATAAATTATATATTTCGACTCGATTTTTTCTAATAATCTAGCTTGGATTAGTCATTATTGACGAGGTCGAATTTGGCTTGTTAGATACGTTGTCAACTCAACAAAGATACAAAATAAACTTAATTTCAAGTTTGAATCTTTGTCTTGTAAAGGCTCGTGTATGTGTTCGAACTTGCTAACAAGTTCAATTGAAAGGTTCCGAACATGCGTAGTAGAAATTTAAATAGACAATGGAACTAGACATGATCGTGAGCCTATTGAGTTCAACAAGCATCTCAAGACTTGAAATTGGATCTGTAATTTTTCTAATTTGCTTGATTTCAAGTTCGGGTCCAAATTGTTAATGAATTCAAGTTTTATATATGGCTTTTTAGTTGAGTCTCCAATAACTCTGTTGATTTATAGTTTTATCTTATTTCTAAATTATGTATTTGACTCATAAATAATGATGGGATGACGAAGATTTATTTAGGATCGTTTCACCGTTTACACCGTTTACAGTGGATATAACTTAACATGCCAACAACTGATATGTCAATCGCATTAGCATATATGAGTCACTAATTTTCATTTATTATTATTGTTATTAATTTTATATTGAATAATATTAAAATATATCATAATTAATAAACACTAATTTTCATTTATTATTATTATTATTAATTTTATATTGAATAATATTAAAATATACCATAATCAATAAACTTTAACCGCAAAGTGAGAATCAATAAATATTCTATTTAAAAAATTAATATTTATCTGCTATATTAACCTCATACCCAGCAGCAACGGATGAACATTTTTTTAGATTTATTTTGTATGTAATTGAATTACACAATTTTCATGATAATGCATCGTATTCATTATATTCTTGAAAATATATATAGAGAGAGGAAAAAATCAAACGAAAATGACTTTTAGAGTGAAAAATGAGAATAATCTATATCTTTCATTAACTATGATCTATGCTAATAATTACTATTCTATCTTTCCATTATGATATATATATATATATATATATATATATATATATATATATATATATAGATGTTGATTAAATGGATGATCAAATTTATTCTCACAAGAAGGTTACATTATTTTAAAGTATCGATATTCTGATGTAATTCATGCATATATTATTTAAATGTGTCGACATTTCGATGAATTATACATATGATGCATCTATTAATTACAAAAGAATTTATATAATCTTAATTCTTGATGTGAGAAAAAGCCTTTTCCACTATAACCTAAGTTTATATTTTATAATACGAAAACTGCAAATTTAAGTAGTTCCTTAATTATAATGTAACTCGAATTTCTATGATTTTACTTTTTTGGAAAAAATAAAATTAATAACGATATCTTAATTTTG
This sequence comes from Leonotis leonurus, assembly GCA_026898415.1. Classification (NCBI taxonomy): domain Eukaryota; kingdom Viridiplantae; phylum Streptophyta; class Magnoliopsida; order Lamiales; family Lamiaceae; genus Leonotis; species Leonotis leonurus. The sequence goes on from JAPKLX010000232.1 coordinate 262,928, forward strand.
GAATTAATTAATAATTATGTCAACCGAAAACAGAAAAACAATAGTGAAATAAATCACAGAACCAAATATATTTTGCAAATATATTAAAACCCCAAGATTCAATATCATAAACTCCTAGAATATATCAATTAAAGACATGAGATTATAAATAAAAATTGTGTCTTAGGATCAAACTTGAATTCTTAAAGAATACGTGAGTGATCTAATTTTAGAATCATTCTGATTTTCTTTTTGTGGATTATAATCGTACATATATTTTACATTTTTATACCTTTTATTATTTGCTTCTTCATAACAAGAAGTTGCATTCAACCGAATAAGATCATATCATATATTATATATCTAATTACGTGATATTTCATATTGTCTTAAAAATAAAAGGACCAAAATTATGTGGCATAATTTAAGTATTTAAGAATTAAAATATATAAAATTAATTATTGACACATATTCTAAAATATTAATTGACTCAATATAATTTTTTTTAATATACGATTCAATAAATACATAAATTCATAATTTTATTTTTTTCATGTTTTAAATTTTGACGATTTTCTTGTTTTTTCATGAAAAATTAAGAAGAAAAAAAAATCATAAATTTATATATTTATTGACCAAATTAAAAGGTTGAAGGAATTACTCCCTCCGTTCATGAAACAAGTTCCTAATTTGCCATTTTCGTTTGTCCACAAAACATCTTTCTACTTTAAACTTTTCATTTATGGTAATGGACCCACCTAGGGATGGCAATCGGGTCGGGCGGGCGCGGATAGTGCTAAACCATTTCCGTACCCGCGAAATACACGCCCGCCCGCGACCCGCCGCGGGTACGAGAATCCCACCACACCCGCGACCTGCGGGTACCCGCGGATTGGCGGTTACCCGCGAACCCGCCACCCATCGGGTATCCGCCACCCGTCACCCGCGAACTATCCGCGAACCCGCGAAATGTGGTACCCGCGAAATAGGAAATTTTAGAAAATACGAAAAATTCACAATAAATGTGGTACCCGCGACCCGCGCCGGGGATGGAGGAGATGGAGTCGAGCGGCGGCAGTGGGGTGTGGTTGGCCGGTGGCGTGAGAAAGGCGGCGCCGTGCCGCTGCGTTGTTGTAGCTGCGTTGCCGGTGGCTGCGTGGTGGGCCGGTGGCTGGTGGAGTGGTTGCCGGTGGGTGCGGTAGGGTGGCGGCGTGCAGTACGTGAGAGAAGAGCGGTGCGTGAGAGAAGAAAGAGAGAGAAGTAGTAACTAGGGTTCTAAACTTTTAATCCCCAATTCAAATGAAATTATTAAAAATTAAATTAGGGGAATGGGTATACGGGTAGGGTAACGGGTATAGGGGTATTTTCGCGGGTAATTCGCGGATATTTTTGTGGGTATATTTCGCGGGTACACGGGTTTCGCGGGTACGGATAGTGTCAAACCATTTCCGTACCCGCAAACTAAACGGGTAGCACTTTTAAACCACGAACGTACCCGCGGGTACGAAATGACCACCAAACCTGCGAATAATCGGACTGATACCCGCGGGTTTCAGGTATCCGCGGACGGATTGTCATCCCTAGACCCACCACACTCTCTACACACAACTCAATTTAATATAATACTTAAGTGAGACCCTTATTCCATTCACTACATATATCATTATTAAAGTCAAAAGCACTACATTAAAACCCGCACCGGGTCAAACTAGGAACTTCTTTCATGGACGGAGGGAGTATTGATTAATTGAAAAGTTATAGAAAATATATGAATTTTGAGAGGCAATTAAACTTATTCTATATTAAAACATTGGGATGTCATATATAAAGGAAACAGAAAATTCATGAAATTATGTATTTAAAAAATGAAAAAAGACTTGCACATAGCAGTAAGTAATTAATTTATGTTGTGAACTGACCTGTTGCCTAACAGTTTGTGAAGCCTGATAATGAGATCCACTTCATCTTTTGTAAATTGTCCTCTTTTTATATTCGGTTTCAAATAATTCAACCATCTTAACCTACAACTCTTCCTGCATCTGTTCAGCCCTGCATCTTAATTCCAATTAATTAATTAAAATATTGCTTTTCATTCTTTTCCCAAAACAATATTGATTTTCAAACAAATATATCTGAATTCTTTGTAGTTAAAAAAAATCTATTTTTAGTTGATTTGGAACAATTAGAAAAATTTCTATAAGAAATATGGGTTTTTAGCGGCAACGTGCTTGGTCCCACTTATGAAGTGAAATCACTACGTTCTAAGAAGATATATTTAAGTATCAATCAGATTAATATCGATCTCATAACAAATCCTATTAATAGAATCACTTTTTCGAATAAAAAATAAGAAGAAATATTAACCGTTTAATTATCGTATAATCTACGATTAGATTGATTAGATTTATGATGCATGATATTATACATAAGAATTATTACAAATACTCTCTCCGTATACAAAAAGTGTACATAATTAATTGTTTGGGTCTTCAACAAAATGTGTACTTTTTCATTTTTTGGACATATATTATAAAACACTCAATATTTTAAAATACACTTATATTATATTTTGTGGGTCCCCTTCTATACTAAAAACACACTTTTCGATTTTTTTTTTTAAAATTTTTGTTGAATCTCTCATAGCATATTTTTAGTAAACAGATGAAGTAATAATTAATTTTGTAATATGCATGAAAACATAATATCACAATTATATATTATATTAATATGCATAATGCATCAAAATAATGCAAAGAAATTATTTATAATTCCTGCATCACACATCTAGGATGGCTAGAGGGAGCTTCAAGATCTAGAGCTATTGAATTTCTTTGTAGGTAACTTTTGCATGGTTAGTAGGTAGTTGAAAATTTTAAATTTTATGCCTCACATAGGGTTCTAAATGAACATACTTAATTATTGGTTCTCACCTCAAAAAAGTTTTTTCGGAATTTAATTCGTGAACCATCTGTGAAGTTCGAGCTTAAATAGACCTCAAATTTTTTACCTATATTCAACTCCATAAGCTCGGACATTTAGATGTGCAATGCAATAAGCTTGAGAACACGTTCGACTCATTGTTTAATAGATGTTCGCGAACCTTTGAGTCGAACATGTACATAAATCTTTATAATGAGCTTTTACCCAAGTTTGAAATCAAAATTTAGTATTATATCGATTAAAGTTGGAGTTGGAGTTGGACTTCGAGTTCAAATAACCTTCCTTTAAAACATTAATAGAGCTGAATTTGAGCTCGTGTTTAAGTAATCAAACATTTAAAAGAGCCGATTATGTATTTACTTCTATTCTATATTAATATACATATATATAACAAATAACAAGCATTGATTTCAAAAAGTAAACGATTTGATCAGTTCCTAATTACCACATAATATAAAAGTTTTGATTTAATTTAAACTCTTCTCAATATAAATATATATATAAAGTGGAAAAAGATTAATAATGACCTGCTCGTAAAGGGACGAGATGCCACTTTCCTTCTCCGAAACTCTGAATGCATTTCCTCAAAAGAATATCTTCTTCTGCGGTCCAAATGCCTTTCCTCACTCCTCCTTTCATTTTTTTTTTCTCTCTGTATGCTTAATTCAGTACTGCCTTCTTCCAGTTGATCGAGCTTATCTCATATATAAATATATTCTTTGATGTTTGATTGATAACTAACTATTTAATTAAACTGCAAACTTCGAGCACGTGACATGGTGGAGAAGTGAATTTATGGACTATCTACTTTGCTCTTTGGTTAATGACACACGTAAACAATATATTGTTGGTTGATCAAATAGAATTAATTTTATATACGTTAATTAAAATTAAATGTGGATGTTTATTTTTATTAATGGTTAAAATTAATTAGTTTATAAATTCGGCATCGTCTTTGCCCCCTTTTCCAGGTTTATAAAATATTAAGATCATATTAATATTTATCAAATATCTATCCATATGAACTTGGTGGTTAAACTCTACTGCGGTAACGATATTGTAGGGGAGGTTCTGCGGAAAAATAGCTCGCCGCCAAAATAATAAAAAGCTTTAATTAGTTTATTCTAATAAGGACAACCGGGCCCCGTCTTTAAGCATACATTTGGTTCCATAAATCTTCCACTTTTCAAACGTGAGCAATAAGAGGAGGGTTCGTGGAGTCAACCTCAGTGCTTTACTTTAGTGATATGTTAATAAAGAGTAATCGGCCATCTACTCCTCTCTTTTCTGATACCTATTGGACTGGCGATATCGCATTCGTTTGAATAGTTTCTTACCTATCCCGCCAAAACTCCAGCCATCTAGAAAGCGATAGGACTTTCAATCCCATCACACCCGGTTCGAAAGCTCCCTATATTCTATATTGTATTGAGTACCCTGCCTGTGCTCCTGTTGTCGAAAGCATATTTAGATTAGAAAGGTAACGAGATTCAAAGAGTAAAGGAAGAGAATCACCTAAGGATCGAAGACATTTTAGATAAAATATCCCTACTTACCAAGAGAAAGAAATGACTCACATGGATCTCTGCTTTGGTGGGATATGATTTTATTATTTTCTTGAATAATTCTAACTACAAAATGATTTATTCTTTATTTGTGAATTCATTGGGTCACTGACGGAGCTCAGTCGTTATCACTTCGGTCAAGATAAATTTATAATTATCAATACTCTTCACTAGGTTCCGCTAGTGGCAAGCACATGCAAAAGGAGTTGGTGAATTCATCTCTCGATGTCACAATTTGAGTTTTGAAGTTGTTCTTGCCTTGGGTAAGAAGTTGTAGCCGAACAGAAAGTAAATACTGGAAATGTAAATAACTGAAAAGGAAACAACAAAGATAGTTAATAAAGAAAGCAACTTGACTTGGATTGGATTCGTTGAGTCTTGACTTATGTCTTGATCACTGGTGCAAATATGTTCGTCGTATTCACATGTCATTGGTTAAGGGCGAGTGTAAGATTGAAGTTTTACTCCTACCAACCAAACACATCCCTCAGACAACCCCATTTTTAATCATCACGTAGCCACCTAAGCCTCGCCCAACACTCCTTTTCAGCCCCGAAGGTAAGGGATACTCATTCCCTTATTCCCATTGCCCAAGCTTGCGCTCAAGCCATGCTTACTCCAGCATACCCAAATAGGCATTAGTGGGGCGGCAACCACAGGCACTCCACACTTTCCAGGTGTCTCGCCCATAGCGTCCCCACCTACATCACCACGCTGATTCATCTGACTGGCAAGCAGGGGGTCTCTAACACTTGGAGTTTCCAGTTCGCAGTGGTAACCTCACCTTACCCAAGATGCTACCGGCCGCTTAACATCAAGGACTTAGTCAAGTTGTATGGAATCAGATCCAACGCTTTAGGAACATATAAATACAATTATCAATACATTTAAACCGCTCAAGATGTTATAAGTATTAACTCAACTCATCCTCCCCAAGACAAGTAATTAAACCTAGCTACTCATACGGAATTAAATAACACAAAGTAAATAAAAAAAAGCATACTTATATTAAAATACGGAAATATAGTGATACCAAAATATCCTCTTGGCAGGACCAACCCTGACTAAGGCCGAAAACATAAAAGAAATTAAGTTTTCCCGTAGGACTTATTTTTCTCCTCCCAATCACTCATTGATTTAAAACATGACCTAGACTAGACGAAACGAAGCAACACCTGGTGGAATTGTCGCTCGTCCCCTCCTTTCCGTCCATCTCTTGTGTGTGTTTCTGTTTCCAAGCATGAATTAATATAGGGGTCTTCATGGGCCTAGATCTAGTGGTAGATGTGATGGAACCCGTATGAGGGGCTCACGAAAATGCATGATCCACAGATTAATTAATCACACAAATAATTAATTCTTAAAACCACATAGGAGAATATAATGCGGAAATATATAAATTATACTTTCTCCTACACAAGTCCTCCGGTTGTGGAGAAGCAATTTGAATCGCTAGCAACGATTCGAAATCCACGCCGTTGGATCTACAATCTTGATCTCCACCAAAGTCCAACCCTAGGAACTTCTATCATATTACCCGTTTATCTACTATAATATCGTGTGGGCGAATCTATCTAATAGTCAAGAGAAAAAGAAGACTGAAAATACACAACGTAGAATACTTTATATTTTTGAAAATTAAGAGAGTGAAATCTCTTAGGGGGCGCCGATAATTATCTCTAGGAGAGAGAAAGTTCCTCTCCTTATTCTCAATTTTATAGATGTAGTGGACTAAGATAGAGCTTTTAAGGAGAATGAATTAGATCCCAAATAATAGAACCATAATCCCCTCTTTATCTCTTGCAGTTACAACAATAATTCAAATTCAAATTTGAATTATGTTTAAAATTAACATGGGCTTGGAAAAATCCATAATTAGATTAAATTAATTTTCAAGTCTCCTTTTGGGCCCAATTAAATTTAATTAATTGGCTGGCCCAACCTTTAGACTTAAATTAATTAATTTAAATTAAATTGTCCCCCAATTAATTACTCCATGTAAATGCAATAAAGTGTAGTTCCATTATAAATATTTATCGACTCCACTATAGGATAAATATTGAACTCATCTTGATTCATTCGAATTACGGACGTAACCCTTTTGTCATTAATTATTTCATCGCGTTTAAGATTTTCTAAATCCATTAATTAATTGAGTTTGATGAAAACTCACAATTAATCAATATATTTATTCGTGAGTGATCCGGTTCAGACCTTTAATATTACATATGAAATAAATTCCCAACCTGTCGGGTTTCTTATGTAATAAAACTTTCTGAACGCGAATTTAATCAACTCATATCACCGAGACGCGATTCTGTACGACTGACAGTCGAGCACTTCTGGCTAAGCCGATGACTACTACCCAAAACATCACTATTTAGAGTTACGAAAAACTCGCACGCGTTGATGAATGAAAGCAGCGTATAATAACCCTTATACTAATGTCATTGTCATAGATTAAGAAATGAATTAATTTCCGAGACCTCGTTCTAAGTATTAGCACGTTAGAACTTATCTCACTGTGAAACCACTCAATATGTATGTGCAAAGCATGTGTAACCGCTTACACATACCGACATCATTCTGCGAGCTAAGGTCAGTCGCATCGAAATGATATAACAACCTTTACCGACTAAACTGTCCAAGTCCGTCTAGACTGTGACTTTATATTACAAATGAGCCGACGGTGTTACCTTCCGTGATCATCGATCCACCACATAGTCTACAAATGTAATAAATGGACTTGTTTGCAATTCTACATATATAATATATAACAAATAACAAACCAATGATAGAAATATTTATTCTCATTAAAGTGCAATTGAAAACAAGGTTGATACATCGTCCAAGCATAAAGTATGCTTTGAGGTATACAAACCCTAACAATCTCCCACTTATACTCAAACATGCTTTGGAGTATACAATATGTGTCACATGACATCACAAATCTCCCACTTATACCTAAAGAAAGTCCACTACACGTCTCACCCCAAATCTCTCTAAGTGCCTCTCCAACATTTTACCGTTCAGGCTATTTAAGGATTAGTCAGGTTGTAATCCAATGCTATCTTGGACACTACTACTTCACCCCTTCTTACTATATAACTGATGTGATATTTCCTCTCAATGTGCTTAGTTGCCTTGTGGGCCCGTGGTTCCTCTGAGTTTGCCGTTGCACCTGAGTTATCACATCTAGGTCCATCAAGAAGCTCCTGAGCCAAACCGCTTCCTTTGAGGTCTCTGTCATGACCACATATTCGGCTTTTCATGATGGAGTCCGTGATGCATTTCTGCTTCACACTCCTCCATGTCACGGCTCCGCCTCCCAAAGTAAACACATAATTGGAGGTTAATTTTCTCGAATCTTGGTCCGTCTGAAAATCAGAATCTGTCTAACCCAAAGGATTAAGGTTATCCGACTAGTAAACCAAACAACACTCCCTAGTCCATTTAAGGTACTTGAGTATGTTCTTTACTGTCATCCATTGATCTTTTCTTAGGTTAGACTGATATCTTACTCCATGCCTACGACAAAGCAGATATCCGACCTAGTACACATCATAGCATACATGAGACTACCTACTGTAGAAGTATAAGGTATTTGTCTCATCTCCTCTTTCTCTACATGTGTCTTAGAACACATGTCCTGAGAAAGTACGATTCCATGTCTGAAAAGTAAGAAACCCTTCTTGGAATCCTGCATGTTAAAGCGTCTAAGTATAGTCTCGATATAAGACTCTTGAGATAGGCACAACGTTCTCTTTCTTCGGTCACAAATGACCATGATCCCGAGAATGTATCCTGCTTCTCCGATATCCACATATCGAATTGATTGGACAAGTATGCTCTAACGTCCGACAACATCTTCTTGACATTTTCGATCAAGAGAATGTCATCTGCGTATAGCATCAAGAAAACAACCGTCTTGCCCTCACATTTCTTGTACACACATCTTTCGTCAGGGCACTGATCAAATCCTTAGGACTTGATAACTTGATCAAAACAAAGGTTCAATGACCGTGAGGCTTGCTTAAGCCCATAGATGGACTTTTTAAGCTTCCACACCATGTGTTCCTTTCCTTGAACTGCATAGCCCTCGGATAGTTGCATATGGATATTTTCTTCAAGACTTCCGTTTTGGAAAGCTGTCTTGACATCCATTTGCCATACTTCCCAATCCATATGTGTTGCTACTAACAAGAGTATACGAATAGACTTGAGCATAGCTACTGGTGAGAAGGTCTCATCGTAATAGATACCTTCCTTTTGAGTGACCTTTAGCTACTAGTTTATCCTTGAAGACAACACCGTTACCGTCAGTTCCTCATCTCCGCTTGAGAATCCATTTACTCCCACTGGCCTTGCAGCCTTCGGGCATATCAAATAGATCGTATACTTTCTTGTCTACTATGGATTGCATTTCAGACTCCATCACCTCTTGCCAGAGGTGACAGTCCTTGTCTTGGACCGCTTCGTCAAAATTCCATAGGTCTGATTCATCTAGGGCTAGGACTGAGTCAGATGTCTCTCCCACTCCAATGAATCGAACTGGTTGGCGAACAACCCTCCCACTACGATGATGCTCCACTATAGGTGGTACAAGTGTTTGGGTTGATGCTGGTGGTGGTTGCGTTTCTTTCAAATTTGGACAAGCTATAGTTCGCATTTACTCGAGAACTATCTTACTTCTGGGCTTGTGGTTGTTCACAAAGGCTTTTCTAGAAATCGAGCATGGGTGGTGATCATGACATTTCTAGAAATCTAGCGTGGGTGGTGATCACAAAGTCGGCATCCTTCTCTAGCACGTGTGTTGGACAACCTCACACCTTGAGATGTATTAGACTGGGCTGACGCCTTGTCCATAGCTCAATCGGTGTCTGATGGACCGACTTGGATGCTACCAAGTACAACGTGTAAACTGTTGTCTCTAGGACATATCTCCAAAACAACATGGGCAACTCTGCATAACTCATCATAGATCTTACTATCTCCATAAGCGTTCTATTCTGTCTTTCTGCTACACCATTTTGCTGGGGAATACCCGGTGCAGTTAACTGGGATTGAATCCCTGCTTCCGACAAGTGGTTCAAAAACTCAGCACTGAGATTCACCTCTGGGCTAAGAACGCAGACACTTGATAGTCTTTTTTTGATGATTCTCCACAAGTACGTTGAATTCCTTAAATTTCTGAAAGGAATCTAACTTGTGGTGCATCAAGTAGACATATCCATATTTCGAGTAATCATCAATGAAAATGATGAAATACTCCATGCTACCTGTCACGCCCCGCAGGATGGGGCCTATGCGGAATAAGAATTCAACAAAAATATAATTGAGAAATATTTCATAACGACAAAGTAATGATTAACAATAGAAGAAGAAGGGTAAACTACAGGATTTTGGACACTCTAGATACGACACTAATTATATGTATGAAGACATTGAACCGTAAATATTGAAATAAATAGGATCAAAAACAACGAATGTTATAACTTAAATAAATAAGGGTAATTTATGATGAAATAGGTCAAGCAAATATTATCAATAAGGATCGAGAACACTCTGAGTACCACATTTCCAATGTATGAGGACATTAGAAATGATCTATTTAAATAAAGTAACTCTTGAGAAAGACTAAGAGTTTACAAGATCGAAGCATTTTCAAGGTTCAAAATAAGGTAAGGTCCAAGCCATTTAAGGCACAACAAAGTTTACTAAAAACAACGAAAATTCAACTTAGCACAGTTTGGAGTTTGTTTAATTGAATCAAAAGAAATATTAACTCGAAGGAGGGAACAACCTCGCCAACACCAACCTCCAACGCCAGCTCGTCTACGTCTGCCTCTCAACCTGTGAAAAACATTTGAAAGAAATTTTGGGCTGAGTACTAATGTACCCCGTGGGTTTCTTGCCCCTTTATCAGTGAAAAACTAGCATAAACATTCATAAAAAGAATATTACATGCCCAACCATATGTCGCAAGGCGTTTTAAAACGAAAGCCCACCCTACGCATATGAAAACATACATTTTACCATCATATCGAGCTCGTCATCATTCTTTGCTCATTCATTGTGTTCCTCATTGCGACTAGACGGGGAAAACTGAAGTCTTCCGCGAATAATCCCCTTTCACCAAGACCGGGGAACCTGGCCAACTTCACCCGATCCAGACTTTCCGTGTACACTACCTTGGCCGGATCACAATTGTTAACTTACATCATTGGCAGCGCCAATCAATGGGTACGGTAATACCGATCCATCACATTTAGGATACACATGAGCAATACAAAAACTTGGCATGTAAATTCACATTTAATAAAACATTTGCAGCTCACTAGCTCGAAAATACCGTACTGTAAATAGGAAATCCACCTCAATCTTGTGGATCAGTTGAACGGGAAAAATGCACGAGTCACTTATTGGCCTGAACGGAACCTACAATACAAGTCTCAACTTAGGAGGCTAATCGTACAAGTCGTCCCTATGTTCTATTCCTACTCCAGGGTTTTTGATAAGAAACATTTATAAGTTATGCCATTAATTATATAACTATATTTTTCATAAATAATGCTCGTGATATGCATGATGCTCGTGGGCATATAAATCATATAAACATATACAATCAAGTTTAAGATCATTAACAACTTAAGTACATATGAGCATATAACTTAATTTCAAATGCTTAAAGGGAACAATTTCCATATATACAATCCATACAATAAAATTATATCAATAATTATACAAGAAATTTATGTCACATATATCATATACACCTAACATATCACAATATGATGCAAAATAAACAGATAACATAATTTAAAGTAAAGAAAGTACAATACTCTCATGAACAAGTCTAGGGCAGATTGTGCATGTAAATCAGTAGATTTTGAAAGGTCATAACTATCACCTTACAAATAATTAGAAGCTCTAATTTATCAATCTAGAAAGCTACTGGAGTTATCTATCATTTACAGAAAACAAGAGTCAAAATAATTAAGTGAGGCAGAAGTTATTCAAGGTATACTAAGATCTGCCAAAAACCGGTATCTTACGGGCTGTCATTTTGTAAAATCCTTTAAACATACTTATAATTGTTTAAAGGTGTTGAAAACTTATAGATATTATAAATACATAGTAAATGACGTTCTGTAAAAATTTCAATCAAAGGAGATTAATAAAATCCTATGAACGGAGACAATTAGTTCAGCTATGTTAGAAAGCATTTCAGATTCGTGCAACGTTTTTGGAGGATTTATTAAAAATATCAAAACAACATATTTTTCCCTAAAACTTGGTAGGATTACTCTACATATAACCTAATATTCCCAGAAAACTTTAAACATAAATTACACCTTATAAAACCACATGAACACAGAATACAAAGTGTCACCATTTACAAGGATTTTTACTTCAAACAGTCAACTTCAAATATTTTTCAAAAATCACAAACATTATAAAAATGGACGAAAATTTACGGTACTATAATGCACATAGTAAGGTATCTACATATAAATTTTCATCATAATCGGAGAACTAAATCATGTCGAAGCAAGCTCAGTAATTTATCTAAAAACAAGGGCACGTGCAAAAATTTCAGGTTTTCACAGTTGCGAGGCCTACTTCAAATATTTTTTTTTAAAATATCAAACAAACTTAGAATAAGCTGAAATTTTGTATACATATATTTAACATAGAAAGGTTTCTATATAAAAACTTTCAAAACAAATGGAGAAGTAAAACGACACGAGACATGCATAAACTTATCTCAAAAATTCATCGGCAGGTTCTAAACTTCTATTTCTTCTCTTTCGTGTTTCTCCTCATAAAACTTTAAAGATTTGAACTTTATTATATAAAAATATTTAGGAAACATACAAAATCCATCCTAAATCAATGGGGAAGAGGTTGAAGGGGTTTTATAGCTCAAACTCAAGAATACAACTTGGTAAACATAATATACCTCAAGTTCTATCACTCTCCTCCTCTAGCTTGGAATGATGGATGATGGAGTGCTCTTCCTCTTCCTATCTCAGTAGCTTGGATGGGGGTGAAGCTCTTAGGTGTGGGTGGAGGATGGAAGCTTGGCGTTGGTGTGCATGCAACAATGGAGGAATGTGTTCTTGAGCTTGAGAGTGTCAATGGAGGTTGTGGGGAGAGAGAGGTGTAGGGTGAGAGTTGTAAAAGTGAATGAGTGTCTTGGAAAATGAAGAAGATGGGAGAAGAGTGTGATTTTGGGTTTTCTTGCATGGGGGAGATAAAAGTGACGATTTGGAGTTTGGAAGAAGAAAAATTTTACTTTCCCAACAATTTTCTCTCTCAAATCCTAATTATTAAGCCTAGATGTAGGATTTGTAGTATCTTTTATTTATATTTTGTATAAGTGTATTATATGTTATTTATTGGATAATTTCACATATAATAGATACATTATAATTCCCCTACATATATACATATTATGTAATACCTCAATACATGCTCACTACACACATATATATACACCTATATATATATATATCACTTATACATTCAAGCCATCTATGTAAATATTTACACATATGATAGATTATTAAGATTCACATTTATAATCAAATTTTCTAAGCATTACAAGTTGGAACAAATTGACATGATAATTGCACATAAAAAATTATGAACACAATTATTTAATAAAATCATACAAATTATCAAAATTTATGGATGCTAATGCAATGCAATTAAATATTTCATGTAATAACGTATAGAAATTTTAATTGAAATTAGGCAATAATACGTAAATGTATAAAAATAAAAATCTCCGGGAGAGGAATTTATAACTAAATATCTCAAGCTCGATAATTAGGGATTTATTTTATTCGGGTTTTTCCACCACCTCTGGCCTGGGTCGTCATTGGACCACAAACGTCGGAGTGAATGATATTCAACACATCTTGGCCTCTATTTCCTTTGACCCCTGAACGGTCTCTTAGTCATTTTACCTTCCAAGCAAGATTCACAAGTAGGGTATGGCTCAGCTTGAAGTTTATCCAAAGGCCCATGTTCCACTAGTTTTTGAATCCTCTAAGATTAATATGTCCAAGTCTTAAGTGCCAAAGATATGTATCATTCGACAAAAGACAAGAAGCTTTTCTCTTCTTGGAGTTAGTCAATAAGTTAAAAGTTGAAGTTTGTTGCTTAGGCTGTGCATATATAGTATATGAGTTGTTTACATCTTGATAATTATATAATCATCAAAGGAAACTAAATGTCTACATTGGATCAGTTTAGAAACCGAAATTAAATTCTTTTTAAAACTGGCCACGAGCAAAACATCTCTCAATACTTGAACAGAAGAAGTGATCTTTAACTGCACATCTCCCACTGCAACGACCGCCAGTTTCGTAGCATTGCCCAACAATTGGAACTCTCGCCTTCTTTAAGTAGTCTAGTTCGCAGGAATGCCTGCGAGATGTAGCAAACATGTTTGTGGCTCTTGTATCTACAACCCAAGACTGGGTAGAACTAGTCATCAAACATGTTTCCACTACTAAGGCGTAAGATGTATCTTGAGTATCTCTCACTTCTCACGAAGTAGATAGTCAAATTTCCAAAGTCTTATCTGACCAAACTCTAGACACTTTTAGTTTGTTATCTCTTGTCAACCGAAATTTCTCCTTCCCAAATGGTGTTTAGGAAATCTGGAGGGAATTCTTGTCAAGAACAAATCTCGTGTCATTGTAGTTAGGACTTTGTCCAAATTATTAAAACAATCAATATAAATAAGACCGTCGAGTGAAATCAAATAACGGGGTAAGTGAGTTGAAAGTCATGCTTAAAGAACATAATTGAGAATAAATCCAATAATCCATCATAAATAACATGCTCAAATGCAGATAATCAAAAACCTTTAAAAACAAGATCATGCTTTTGAACATACTGTTTAAAACCAATCATGCAAGCCATGTAGTGTGATTGATTACATAATTAATTTTAAAACGTTTTTACTTGTCATGCAACTCAACAGTCAAAGGTCGCGCTGTGCTGCTATAAGTTATAACTATCAAATTACACCTAAGCTATTACCATGATTCTGACACCAAAGAAATTAATCGATTTTAATAAGTCCACATCAATTAAATCCTTACAGCCATCTATAGAGAAGTCTTATCACATGAACTGGTAAAATGTGATCCTGCTTGGAATCAAGACAAGTTACTTCACGAAAAGACCGTCTCATGGAGAACATATGTAATCTTAGCAAATTAAATTAATAACATGCAATTACAATTATCGCTTAGTCATTTTTAATTTTGAAAAATGTTTTTAACATGGATAATCACATATTATGACATGTCTAAAATCCAGATAAGATCTCAAATAAATTGACATATCAAGTTTGTCACGCCCCGATCCTGAGGGAAGGCACACGCACCAGAGCGTGACTGGGGGAAAGAAAAGAAACAGGGAATAAAGGGGGGACATGGAACATAATCATGGTGGAGGAATTGTCCTTGAAATGGACAGTAACTCGTTTATAACTAGGACTAATCTGAATTGGTGAAAAGAAACTAATAAACCCACCAGTAGATATAGTCAACAATGATGTCATGATCAATGAACAATCGAATACAAAGAGATGCAATGCAAGACATGGTTGGAGATTATAGCTCGTTACATGGGAGCAGTAATCCAGAATCCCAAGCGGCCAAATCATTCCAATAGGAGCCGTCAATAAAGAGCGGAGGTTAGTGAGCCTAGCTCGCCAAAAGGAGTCACTCACCCAACTCGCCAAGTGTGGTCGGTGCTACACGACAACATCACAAGGGGTCGAGGAGTAGAGCGTCCAAGAGGGGCTGACTACTTCTAAACTTTCCTATGAATATGAATGCATGTAATGGACAATAGTAATTCTCGTGAAGGAACAAAGAATCATTTTATTGTCATGAAGCCAATAACAAGAAGAATCAGAGACTAAAAAAGAACATGAGCTTGGCAGCGGAATACATAACATGACAGTTTGCAACAACCCTTGCCTTAGCCTCGCACGACATCACCAATCGCTCAATCTGCAAAAAAATTTAAAAATATTTTGCAGGGCTAAGTACTAATGTACCTCGTGGATTATGCCATTTAAAAACCTTTTTGCGAAATTATTTTCTGAAAAGGAATATCCATGTTTGCACAGTATCACATAGAAAGTTTTAAAACAGAAATGTCATTCTATGCATACCAAAACCGTTGAGATCTCATTTTCTTTGGCTCAATATTAGCATTAGATACCCTTCTATGAACATATCGGGACAACCCATAGAGGTCCATTATTTATGTCCTTCATCAGTAGAGAACTTTTACCCAAACTGACTTCACTCGAGAATATATGGGGACATCCCACATAAACCCACGTGTACACTAACCATGTGTCAGTGCGCTAACATAACACATGGTCCGATCGTCATGCTTGAGGGATCACTTATCCAATAAGGAGCAAAGCATTTTTAACATGGACATCCATTTTGATTTTCATAAATATCAGAGCTTAATAACTCAAAAATACATTTGAAAACATATATACACCCACCTGTCAGCATATACCAATACCGTGTAATAACAATAAATCTGTCAAATGTCTCGTTCACAATCGTAAGCACCTAACAATTATAGGGAACAAATTTTGTCCACAAATCCCAAAACGAAACGCGAATAAAGTAAAAACGAGGAACCTAGAGCTTTATAGGTCTTCTAAGGTCATTTTGGCAATACCCGGGTTTTCAAATCAACTTGGCCCAAAAGAAAAAAATACTCAGGACATTATTCCTTATAGGAATATGTAAAAATATTTTTAAAACATGCAACTTTACCTCTGTTGGGAACCCCATAAATTTATTTGTTTTGATGATGTTCCTCGAAACTACATGTTAATGTTGAAACCAAACAATCATTGTGTTGGTCCCGAAAGAGCAAGGTTTGGTGTATGGGGGGGGAATACACCAAATGCAAACTTTTCAGTTTACTTGACTATTTCAATCAGAGAGATGTGAGCTTTCTGAATTACAGATTGCTCTGGATGATAGAACAATATGATTTTGTAACCAATTAAGTTCTATCCAAGTAAGATCTCTCACGTGAGATATACAAGGCAGAAAGTAAGTGTGAACTTAATTTCCAGCAATGTATTGTGTGCGGAATAATGGTGGACTTAGTCGGTGCTCTTGTTAAGAAAATCTTTTGAAAGCTTAATCGAGTATTTAGAAGATAG
>JAPKLX010000232.1:309643-344712 GCA_026898415.1 Leonotis leonurus
AATCAAGTTTAAATCTGTGTTTGTCACTCTTGATTATTGTTATTCACGCGTAAGGTACTGTTTGAGTAAAACTTAATCTTCCTAACAAGAAGATTCAGAAAAACATGAAATAATGCAATAAATCATGACATGCCGATCTTAACCAGAATCCAAATCTAAAATTCAATCCGGCAGAGTAACGAATCTTATGGTCAGAAACTCAAAACCTTAAGGGACCTTAGCCGTCTGATAGACCGATAGTCACGAAGGGGAAAATGAATGAAGAAGAGAACGAGGGGAGAAAATTGAAGATGACGGTATCAGAAGGATGGCGGCGGAGACTCGACGGCGGCTAAGCCATCTTTGTCAAGCTCCATGCCTACCTTCGACCTTACCCTAACGTACATTGACTTCAATCGATCCTCAATTCTTGAACCCTCATAACCCCGATACTCAAAGATGATAGAAAGAAAAAAAGAGAAGGAGAAAGAAGAAAAAACAGAAGAATAGATGCTTCTGAGAAAATGAGCGAACAACTGTGGCCGATCACCTCAATATTTATAGGTAAGAATTGATTTTTTTATTATTATTATTATATTATATTATATTTATATTATTATTATATTATTATTAATGCTTTAACCTTAAAACGTCGTAATTTCTACACGATCTCCTTTCCGAGCAAACTCAATGTCAATGACTATAATATTGATATACTTTCGACTATATATGGAAAAACTAATTTTTATACGACGTGCTTAAACTTTAAAAATTCGTAGCGGTTATGTACGAACTCCTTTTTGAGAAAACATAGTTCCAATATTTTTCTTTTGAAAAATCCTACAAAATGAGTATAATATTGACATGCTTTTGACTTATGCATGAAAATATCATTTTTAAAAGAAACGTTTAAAAAAGTTTTACCGGGTGCTAATTTCACATGGTAGGCTCTAATAGGGTATAGTCTCTTCCTAAAATCCTTAATTAGTCATAGTAAGATATCTAAATAGTATTAGGAAAATTCGGGGTATTACAAAGTTAGACAAGTTCCACATAATAAAGAGCAAATAAAAGCCAAATTAAAACAATTAAGCACTTAATAAGATAAATAATTACATCAATTATCCAAAACAGGATAAAATTAACCAATTCATAAAACTAAGGAATTTAAATTTGAATCATCCATCTTCTTTGTCTTGTAGATGCCACTGGATACTGGAAACTAATTCCTAAGATTTAGAAAATCAAATTTCCATCGGATACGGAAATTAATTCCTATAATATAGGAAATCAAATCTCCTCCGAATCTTGAAAATTAATTTCTAAAATTAAGGAAATCAAGTCTCCCTTGGATCTTGAGAATTATTTCTTTATCGTTGAAGAAATCAAATTTCCATCGAATTTTGAAATTAATTCCTAAAATATACGAAACCAAATCTCACTCAAATTTGTAATTAATTCTTCAAATTAACGAAATTCTTGGAAATTAATTCTTTATCATTTGAAGAAACCAAATTTCAATCGAATTTTGAAATTAATTCCTAAGATGTAGGAAATAAATCTCATTCGAATTTGAAATTAATTCTTCAAATTAAAGAAATTAAATTCCTTAGACTAAGGAAACTAATTCCTCAAATATGGGAAACAAATCCCTTAATTTGAGGAAACAAATTCCTTAAAATCCTTCTTCTCCAATTTAAATTTTGAATTTAAACCGAGCTTGAAAAAACTCAAAAAAATTCAAAAAAACGATCCCGAATCCCGTTCGGATCTGCCCCGGGCCTGCCCCACCCGTAGCCGAGGGCTGCCGAGGCGTCAGTGCCCGCTGGCCTGTGTCGGGCGCTGTGTCGCTCGTGCCAGGCGCTATTCGGTCTGTGCCGCGCCAGTGCCCTTTGGTGCGTTGTGCCGCGCGCCAGTAGCCTATCCCGCGCGCCAGGCGCTGTGCCGCCTGTGCCAGCACCAGCTAGGACAGGGTCAGGGCCCGCTGGCCTGCACTGGCCCCTGTGCCGCGCGCGCCAGTTCCTGCGCCTGCCCCTGTGCTTACATTAAAGCCTCAAATTGGGCACCAAAAAATGAATAAAACGAATAATAAGCGGAATAAATCATATTTTCCACGTAATAACATGATATAATGCAGAAAATTAAATCTAGCATCAGTAATATCAAATTATGATCAAAGGCACATAAATAAGAATTAAATTCAATTCATATAATTAATTAAATTCTATGACCGCTCGAATACCAACTTATGAAACCCGTATGAGGGGCTCATGAAAACGCAGGATCCATAGATTATTTAATCACACAAATAATTAATTCACAGTGGCGCTTTCCTTCTCCGACATGATTTTTTCGCGTATAGGAGATATTCCTGATCTTCCAGATTCTCGCTCGAAGGAGAGGGAGATCTCTTTCCTTTTCCGCGCATGGAAAGTATCCGCCGTTGCTCCCTAGTGCCTTTCCCATGGTCTTCTGTGCTTCCAGTTGCTTCCTCATTCCTCATCATCTTTGTCATGGTGTTTTCCATCTCTGGCTCCAGTGTTTGAAGTGTGATCCTGAGCGGTACGTTGTCTTGAGCTTCAGCCTGCCCAAGGTACTTCGCGTGCAATCTTGCCTCTTTCTTAGGATGACCCCCAACCTCGACCTGCATCCTGCCATCTCAAACTTCGTGTCCTCCCAGACACAATACGAAATAAAATAAGGAAAAAGACTCTATTTAGACCTAAAAATAAGACCTAAAAGAGCACTAAAAATGAGCTCATCACACTCACACACTTTAAGCACTATTGTCCTCTAGCTTGTAGGCACAACTTGCCCAAAACGAAAGGAAAAATAAAAGACTCAAATAGCCATCACACCAACATGAATACATCAAAGAGAAGTTCAGGAAAGTAGGGAATTAGAGCATAATTCAAGTATTGTTCTCAAGTGGTCAAGATAACAGTCAAGTGAGCATAAAAGATACTTCCTCACATGCTCAACACTCTGTATTTGAGGTTATACTATTTATGCTCAGAAACTGTTTGATCAAGGGAGTCCCATAGGCTTGCCTCTACTTGTCTCCACCCTATTAGCCTGGTCAAGGCTCTATCCTTAGGTTTTCTAGGGTTTTAATATGGTTGCGGCATAGGTTGGAAAATTTTGAGAACTGGGTTAAAGTCAGTATGAACTAAAGTCTTGGACAGTTCCTTGACTAAAGAGCACACTTAACTTTTCTCGAGCCCTATCACATTTATTTATAGGGGTATATATTTTTATTTGGATTTTTCTGGGCTATCAACAAAAAAGTATAGATAGACAAGTTCTAGTATATACCAAGTAAAGCATTTATATACACACATAAATGAAACATCTAAGCAGAGACATATAGCAATTAAAGCTCAAATCTCACAAGGTATATACATGCTCACAAGACTGCATTCCCATCATCCCTAACTATCTTAGAACATGCTCGAATCATGCATCAAAACTCCAACAACCTATCATGCTCAAGATATATGTACACAACATGCTAGCAAGACATGACTCAAGACACGAAATAAAAATAGACTCTCTAACCTAAACAGAGGTGGGGACCCCTTCCACTCACACAATTTGCCTTGGGAAATGTGTTAGACTGATCAAGGTCCCCTAACAGGACTATAAACTAAAATAGAATAAAAACATAAAATGAAAATAAAAACAAAATAAAAATAAAAAACTAAAAACTAACTAAAAAATGGGATGACTGAAGTTACGGGAGAGCGGGGGATACCTGAATTCCATATACTCGAAATATGCCAACTAGGCCTCATGCATCTTCCTCATTGTCTTGTCAATACGGATTATGTATGTTGCTAATTCATCGGTAAGTGGCTCAAGCAAGCTGGATCGTGCTGGTTTGACTGAACTCTTGGTCGGGTGCACTGGGGGTTTCTCAACTGAGTCATTTACTATCCGGAACTCTCATTCAGTATTCTCTTCAATGGTAAACATACGGGTCAGTGTTACCATGTCAAAATGATCCTCACGTTCTTGGGGTACGTGATAGTCTGCATATAGTTCCCAAGTCTAACTCTAGGTTCGAGCAAACATGTGTGGTAGTCATTACTCCTCCCGTTGGTGTTAATATTTTTCTTTTATGGTTATCCTGTTGTGGTGTTAATTCTAATGTATCGCAACAAGCTCTAGAGATAAATGAATGTGATGCTCCAATATCAAACAATACTACTAGAGGTATGCCTAAGAGTTTGCACATACTTGCCAGATTTCCTTGTGTCTTTCCAGTTTGTTTTGAGTTCAAAGTGTAAGTTCGAGTGTTCTGCATCTGTTGAGTTTGTTGTTGCTGTTGTGGTTGTGCCTGGATAGCCCTCAAAGGTTGTGGATTTTGCACCATTTGACTTGATGGATTTGGCCTTATAGGCATGCCTTGTTGTCTTCCTTGGTAAAATCTCTCAATGTGTCCCTTCTGTCCATATTTGTAGCATACCCCAGTGCATGCCTTACAAGTACCTTGGTGATACCTATTACACCTTGGGCAGAGTGGAATATTTACTCCTCTTTGGTTATTTATTCCTTGTCCAAAGAAATTTTGTTGTGTTTGATGTGCAGTTCCCTGTCATGGCCTTCTGTTACCCTGATTCCAAGAGTTGGAATTATTATGATTTCCTTTCCATTTGCGCTTTCCTCGATAGTTTTGGTTTTGGGTTGGAATTGGTGTGGGTACAGGTACTCGTCGGTCCTCTGGCATTGTTGCTTCAATATCCAGAGCTCGATCCAGTGAGTCAGCATAAGTCAATATACCATGAATAGGTAGTGACATACCAATTTCATATTTCAATCCCGATCTAAACTTTTCAGACATCTTTTCGTCAGTGTCTACCTGTTGAGGTGCATATCTTGATAATTCACATAATATTCTATCATATTCAGTCACTGATATCTTTCCCTGCTTCAGACTATAAAACTCAGTCTCTTTCGTGACTCTAAATGCTTTAGGAATGTATTTATCATACAATCTTATCTTAAAATGTTCTCACGTATAATCATTTAGTTGTTCAAGTGTAAGGGTTCTCCTTCGTGATTCCCACCAGTAATCCGTAGCTCTAGAAGGTTGGAATACAACACAAGAAAGAAGCTCTTTATCAGTGCAGCGTAAGGAATTAAAAATGCGCTCTATTGCTCTAACCCATTCCTCAGCATCTGTGGGTGTTCCTATTCCACTAAAGGTTGGTGGATTTTTTTTAAGGAATAACTCTTCAACTCTACGTTGTGGTGGTGATTGTTCACGATGTTCTTCTCTTCTAGGTTGTCTACCCCCAGGTGGTCTTCCTCTTCTCCCTCGAGGATGTGGCTGTTCATTAGCCATATTTCCTGACATTTTGTAATTTTATATCTTCATTAGTGTTATTAACGTCTTAAACTTATATAATAAGATAATGATTAAAATATTATTTAATAGGTACAATATTCTCAATTATATTGTAGTATAGAAAACAACAATCAACTCAAAGTGAGATATAGTACGTCAAAGCTCATATATTTATGCATCATAAAGAAAATTGCCTCATAGAGGACTTTTCTATACATATTAACTGTACATTTACACTAACATTAAAATTACTATGTACAAAACGGAATGTTCCTATAAGGATCACATTACCATCGCAAAAATACTATCATCGGAAGGATTCCTAAGGGAGTAACCTTTCTGGAAACTATACTATAACAAAACTATATACAACTACGTCATAATTACTAGCACTCAACCACACCTCGACCACATAGTCGAGTCAGTTGCGGTCTCACCATCAACTGGATCAACTCTCCTCGTCGAGTCGTCCTCATCTGGGTCCTCTTCAGACTCTATGTCCGACACTATAGTGATAATAAGTCTCTCTCTAGGAACATCATCCTCATGTGGTTCTCTAACCTCATGTACTACACAAACATCCTCACCACTTGAATCTCTATTGCTCGTAACCCCCCGATGCTTTTTAAGAGGAAACTGCTGGTCGTGCGGTGAGTGAAGTCCTGTTGTCTTATCTGGTGTATGATGAGATACTGGATCTACATCCTTTCCCTTTCACACTTAATCCTTTGGTCTTGAAGGTCCTGCTTCATGTTCATTCCTACACCTACGAGAGAATACAAAAGTTGGGGGTGTAGAGATCACCTGATCAGGATATGGCGGTGATACTCTAACTGGTGTAAGATGTGGAATAGCCGTCATGGGTAATCTAGTAGTCCACCGACTATATCCTCCAACATGAACATGTGGTCCAATAGGTGGAACTCCCTCTCCTATGAACTTTCGGGTAAGCTCTCCTAGAAATGTTGGAAAATCCTCCATCAACTCATACGTAATCTCATGGCGCCACATATACTGAAATGATATCTTCCTTGCTCATCGACGCCACTCATAAGGAAGAACATCAGTCGCATAATCCCCTCCTCATGGGTGGGTCGACATAAGGTAAGAAAATGCATAATGTGCTCGAGAGGCTCATAAGTACGATAGTGTCGGACATAAAGTGTCTCCCTACTGAACATCAGTCGCATAATCCCCTTCTTTGTTCACATGTAGAAGAATAGCTCTAATTATGCTTTATATGTTCTCGTATCACATTCTAAGCATTCATAAGTGTAAATGATGCAAAATCTTCTCATTCATAGATAAATAAAACATTGAACAATCCACAACACAAAAAAAATGTTATGTATATATAAGCACATACCTTTCGCAAAGCTGAGTATGGCGTAGTAGCGTGCTGGAAGATGTCGACTAACTAATTGACTAGTCTAGTGGAACAAACTAGAGTTGACTTAGAAACAATTTAGGTCCAGAACAAATAAAACTGCTCTGATACCACTCTGTCACAACCCAATCCCAAAGGACGGTATGACCAGGGTGTGACTAGGGGTGAGATTTAAGAAACGGGAAAGAAAGGGGATTTAAAATAAAATAAAATTATAAGCATATAACTTGAAAAAAATACACAACATACCAAACTATTATCAACACAAAGTCTGATGAACCAAGTCAACGGTCAAGTATTTTCAAAGTAAGAGCAACTACAACTATGTACATATCAAAAGACATAACTTTCAAGTGTTACAGCAGAAACATAGATTGAAATACTTATATGAGGATAAGTATCTCACGGCTAGACAAAAACAAGAAACTTCGAATATAATCTGCCAGCACTCCACCACTACGTCGATCACTCAACCTGCACATTTAGAAATACATGCAGGGTTGAGTACAAAAGCACTCAGTGACATATGCCGAAATATTTAACATACTAAGAAGTTGTCATGAAATCATAGTCGTAAATCATAAGAGGTTTTAGGGAAATGCTCTTATGTTTACCAAATCATTTTATAAACATCATTCGCGGAACACACTGCTCTTCCATTTACCTTCGTAATCATCCTTATCTGTTTCACGTCGGGGAAGAAGATTTTCTTCCGCAAATGCTTAACTTCTTCATCGGGGCTGATCACAAAAAGGCTCACAGTTCATAAAGTACCAGTCCATACGATTCACAGTCACCGACTTCACGTGTACACTAATCCTGGTTGGTGAACTTTAACCAACTCAAGATCCGATCGATTGTTCTAATTGGCAAGCCAACACAGATAGAAGTCACACACAAAAGGTAAAACATTTTATGCATGACATAATGAGCCAACTTGCATCTTATATAAAATTGAGTTTAATAACTCTAAACATAGTTTTCAGGAAAATGCCCACCTTTCAAAAGCGTGATCCTAAATAGCTCTTCTCTCTTTGGGCTTTCACTTTCTCGATTGACCTTCAGTAACGAATAATGTTTAGAAAAGATGCGAGTCTAATTAAGTTTAGACATTCCTAGTGTATAATCCTAATGGTAATGTCCCATAAGAAGATGGAAGATGCGAGTTTACAGCAGAAAAGGTTATACGCACTGTTGAAAGCAATTTTCAGATAGCTCGTACCAACCTCTCCAGCGAGCTCCACAAAGACTTGAATAGTGATCGTAAAGTATTTGACAAGTACAAGGAGGAAACAAACATCAAACTTGCCAATTTTCAAGAAGAAATGTTAATATCCACGTGACTGCTAGTCGTCTGGTCCAGATCGATCTCCTTTATAACAACCTGTTGTCAACATTATCGATCTGTTTATGCCACTTTCAACTTTGGACATTAATCTTGTATGATGACCTCTTTAATAATTCCTGGTTGGAATTTAATCGATCTGGTTATTCTATTTAGATGATCTGGTGTTAATTCCCAGTTGGAATTTTACGTGATCTGTTTTCATCAATCTGGTCTATATCAATCTGGTTTTGATTCCCTGTTGGAATATTGAGCTTGATTTGATCTTGTTGGTCCCGAAAGAGCAAGGTTTGGTGTATGGGGGGGGGGGGGGGAATACACCAAATACAAACTTTTCAGTTTACTTGACTAATTGGAATAAGAAAGATTTAAGCTTTCTGTATACCAGATTGCTCAAGGTGTCAGGCTAGATCGACTATCTAATCGATCTTGTTCTGACCAGACAGAATCTCTCAAGTGAGTAACACAAAGCAGAGAGTAAGAGTAATCTTATTCTCCAACAGTGTATTGTGTGCGGAATAATGGTGGACTTAGTCGGTGCTCTTTGTTTAGAAAACCTTTTGAAAACTTAACCGAATATTTAGGAGATTGATTAAGAATGCAGTTTGAATGAGTATGACAGATAGTGAATAAAACAACTGGAATATAAATGCAGAGAGTAAATAACGCAGTTATTTTACGTGGTTCGGGAAACCCCCTACGTCCACGGTCTAATCCAAACTGGACTAGATATCCACTACTAGGATACTCTTCTTATTTATACTCGCTGAGAACGAGCCACAAGTTTCAAACACAACCTGGTTGAAACTTATGCACGAATAAGGGTCGTGTCCTTTTACAACTTACAGAAAACTACTGTAAACAGGATCTCTTCACGTTAATCCACTAGAAGACTACTATCTAGCAAAGATCCCCTTCTTTCTTTCTCGATAAGACAGACTTGAATCGAGGTGTGATTACGATCACAAACGGTTCGGAACACGATCTGGTTGAAATCTTCTCTCAGTAAATGCTTCGATGGTTGAGATGATTTCTGGGCAGAGTAGCTTCAATTGGTAGATGATCTTATGAATATATATCGCAAGCTTACTGCCAGTCTTTGTTCCGAGCTTTTATAGGTGTAGAATTTTGAAATTCTAACCGTTGTGCTTGATTGGTTTGAAGTAAATGTGATTTCGCCAATCAAGAATAGTGAATCCCTAGATTATCTCTTCTTGCCTTCTAATGAGGTTGACCGAATCTTCTAAGTATGGTAAGCAGATCGTTTGACAGATACTGCTTTCCTTTTTCTTGTCTTGATTGATTCTCTTTCTTTTGTGGTGCGAAGGGCTTATTTTAGACTTTGGGATTCATAGATACTTCATCTGATTTCAGCATTTGAGTGTTGATCTGGTTGAACTTTCTAGTTGAGAGTTTCTGGATCAACTTTCTGTCTGAGTTGATATGCTTCAACTTTCTGGTTGAGGCTTTCTGGTTCAACTTTCTGTCAGAGTTGATATGCTTCAACTTTCTGGTTGAGACTTTCTTGTTCAACTTTCTGTCAGAGTTGATATGCTTCAACTTTCTGGTTGAGGCTTTCTTGTTCAACTTTCTGTCAGAGTTGATATGCTTCAACTTTCTGGTTGAGGCTTTCTTGTTCAACTTTCTGTATCACTCTGATCCTTTTGAATGTTAAGATTCCTGTCACATATAAACTAGATAGAAGTAATACAGAACATGAATAATCCTAAGTATGTTTTCGAGGGAACATCATCAAAACTTAAATTATTTGCGGGGTTCCCAACAGATCTAAATCAATCTGGTCCTTTCTTCAAGATTTAATAGTCCTAGTTTACCACAAAGCATCTTAAATCTTTCTTCTGGTAATGCTTTGGTAAGGATGTCAGCTCTCTGTACTTCAGTGTGTATCTTCTCGATCTGTACATGTTTTTTTTCAACATGATCCCTTATAAAGTGATGTCTTACGTCCACATGTTTGCATCTGGTATGTAAGACAGGGTTCTGTGTGATTGCTATAGCACTTGAGCTATTACAGAAAATGGGTATCTCCTTGACATCGATCTCATAGTCTTTGAGTTGTTGTTTTAACCAAAGTATCTGAGCACAACAGCTCCCTGCCGCCATATATTCTGCTTTTGTGGTTGATGTGGCAACAGATGTCTGCTTCTTTGAGAACCATGAGATCAGTTTATTTCCTAAAAACTGACATGTCCCAGATGTTGACTTTCTGTCTAACTTACATCCAGCATAATATGAATCTGTGTATCCAGTTAGCTCAAAGTTATCTTCACATGGATACTATAATCCTATATGGGCTGTTCCCTTAAGATATCTTAAGATCTTCTTAGCTGCTTCCATGTGAGACTCTTTGGGGTTCGCTTGATATCTTGCACATACTCCAACTGCAAATGTGATGTCAGGTCGACTGGCAGTTAGGTAGAGTAGTGATCCTATGATCCCTCTGTATTGAGTAATATTAGCTGGTTTTCCCTCTGGATCAGGATCAATTTTCCCATTGGTCTGCATTGGGATTTTTACTGGGTTACTGTCTTTCATTCCAAATTTTGTCAACAGATCTTGAATATATTTGGCTTGATTTATGAAGATGCCATCTGGTAGCTGCTTGACCTGCAAACCTAGAAAGAAACTCATTTCGCCCATCATGGACATTTGGTACTTATTCTTCATAAGTTCAGCAAATTTATCACATAAAAAGGTGGATTGAGATCCAAATATGATATCATCTACATAGATCTGTACTAGAAGGATATTCTCTTTGACTTTGATGATGAACAGTGTCTTGTCAACTGATCCTATTCTGAATCCAGATTCTAGTAGGAATGTTGATAAGGTCTCATACCAAGCTCTAGGGGCTTGTTTTAGACCAAAGACTGCTTTTGTCAGTCTGTATGCTTTCTGATTTGGATCTGCTTCTTCAAATCCAGGTGGCTGTTCCACATAGACTTCTTCTTCAAGGATACCATTTAGGAAGGCACTTTTGACATCCATCTGGTATACCTTGAACCTTTTGTGTGCAGCATATGCTAGGAATAGCCTAATTGCTTCTAATCTGGCCACGGGTGCAAATGTTTTATCAAAATCAATGCCTTCTTGTTGATTATAGCCTTTAGCTACTAATTTGGCTTTATTTCTGACTACTTCACCCTTCTCATCTCGTTTATTTTTGAATACCCATTTTACACCTATCACTCCTTGGTGTTTGGATCTATCCACGAGATACCAGACTTCATTTCTTTTGAACTCATTGAGTTCTTCTTGCATTGTTGTTATCCAGTCTGCATCTTGTAGTGCTTCATGGGCATCAGATGGTTCAATGCGAAAGAGATAACAGCTCAACAAGGCACTTTCTCCATGCATTCTTCTTGTTTTCACATGATCTGTTGGGTTCCCAACACTCTGTTCTGGTGGATGATCTTGTATCCATCTCCTTCTCCTGATCATCTCTTCGTCAGATATCTCAGGATCAGGTTGATCTGTTGGTTCCTCAAATTCAGTGTGAACTGTTGATGAAGCTTGAAATGGATTCACTTCTGTTCTTTCTTCTGGATTTAGATTTCCAGATTGATCATCATTTGCAATGACTGTTTCATTGCTTTCTATTGGTGATCTGTTTTCATCCAGATTATGTTGAATTATTCCCCCTTGCTGTATAACTTCTTCAGCAATTGTGGGAGTGTAGGTATCTTCATCATCACTTTTTGAATTCCAGATAAGAATGTCTTCTAGCAGTAGTTCATTCATCTTCCTTGTAGTTATCTGGTTCTCTGTCTGTTTATTAACAGGTGACCTGTACTCAACAATAGACTCATCAAAAACAACATGAAGTGTTACCTCCACAATGTGAGAGTTCTTATTGTAGACTCGATATGCTTTGCTGACATCAGAATATCCTAAGAATATTCCAGGATCAGTTTTGCTATCAAAAGTCCTCAATTGAGATTTCCCATTATTGTGTATGTAACACAAACAACCAAAAGTGCGAAAGTAAGAGATATTAGGCTTTCTGTTGTTCCAGATCTCATATGGAGTCTTTCCATGTCTGAGTGTTATTGATGATCTGTTCTGAATATAACAGGCTGTGTAGATAGCTTCTGCCCAGAATTTCTTGGGTAGATTGGTAGCATTTAGCATGGTACGAGCTGCTTCTTTGAGTGATCTGTTTCTGCTCTCAACAACTCCATTTTGTTGAGGTGTTCTGGCAGCCGAGGTTTGATGAGTGATTCCCATCTTGTTGCAGTATGCTTCAATCTTCTGGTTGAGAAATTCTGTTCCTCGATCTGTTCTGATTGTAGCTACACTCACTTCCTTTTGTTTGGTGATCTTGTGTAGAAAATCAGGTAATTTGACTAGTGTCTCCTTCTTCTTTAACAGAAAGATGACCCAGGTGAACCTTGAGTAGTCATCAATGATTACTAAGGTGTATTTTCTTCCATTTATGCTAGGTGGTTTAACTAGTCCAAACAGATCAAGATGTAACAGCTCCAGTATTCTTGATGTTGAGTGAGCTGTTTTGCTTGTAAAAGATGATCTGGTCTGTTTTCCAGCTTGACAAGCTTCACATATATGATCTTTATCATATATTTGAACTGGTAGACCTTCCACTAACTTTTCTTTGGCAATCCTGTTGATTGACTTGAAATTTAAGTGGTTTAATCTCTTGTGCCATAACCAGCTTGTTTCTGATACAGTCTTAGTGACTAAGCAGGTCTCGATCTGGTTTGTCCACTGGACAATATATAGTCTATCCTACAATCTTCCGGTAAGGAGTATCTCATCTCCTTCCTTGTTCTTCACTAAACAGTTATTAGTATAAAAAACGATTTGGTTACCGTTAGCACAAAATTGACTTACAGAAAATAGATTGTGACTAAGACTCTCAACATATGATACATTTGTGATGGTGGTCTTGCCAACTTTTATGTTTCCATATCCTCTGGTATATCCTTTTGAATTACATCCAAAGGTGACCTGAGGTCCTGATTTCTCTATGTAATCTGATAGTAGGTTCTTGTCACAGGTCATGTGCTTTGAACAGCCACTATCTACGATCCAGATCGCTCCTTTTGCTATCTTGTTTCTTCTTGCAGTCTTCTGATCCTGCAATTAATTACACTTAGCTACCCTTCAGCGTTTGGGTGTTTGGTTATTAGCAAATGTTCCCTTTCGAATCCAGAACATTTGTGGGTTAGGAACAGAAATATAACAGGTAATGATGTTCCCATCATTATCAATTTTAGACAGAGAATGGAATACAGATGGATGGTATCTCTCTATTCCATCATTCTTCAATCCCTTCTTAGTAGGTACTGTCCTGTTGACATTCTTGTTGGGTAATGTCCTGTTGACATTCTTTTTATGAACATGATCTGTTTCTGTGTAATAGGTTGGTTGTCCCTTTGTTTGATGGTATTGTCTGTTCCCAGTCTGTTTCACCATCATCTTCTGGGGTTGATCTTTCTTGTTTCTAAGATCTATTACTTGATCTGGTATTTGATTCCTTTCTCATACAAAGCTTATGTTTCCCGAAGATTTTTCTGAATGACCTAGATACCCTAATCCAGATGTGCCTTTTTGCTACAGATTGATGAGCAGCTTGGCACGTTCATCACTTTTGTAGATCATTTCTTTGCCTTTCTTTATCTTTTCTTCAGCTACGTTGTTTCTGTTGATAAGATCTTTGACCTTGGAGTTTAGTGAGTGAATCTCACTGTCTTTTCCTTTGATCTGTTCTTCCAGATCAGCTATTTGGGCAACGAATTGAGTGTTTGTTGTACTCAGTATCTGTTCAGATTTCTTCAATCTGTCATTTTCTTCTACAAATTCTCTAAACAATCTCTTGATGCTCGAATAGCTTTTGAACATCTCATTTACTTCTTCCCAAGAGTAGTCAGTTTGATCTTCATTATCCTGTTCCAGATTGATATCATTTGAGGAATTGGAATAGCATGAATTTACCTCGACTTCATGCAGACCGTTGTCTAGTCCCACATAGCATTCATCACATCCTTCTTTGTCATTAGCAAAGAATGCTTTATCATTTTCTGATGAGCTGTCTGAAAAATGACTCGAGCTTCTTGAATCTTGTTCAGCTAACATGGCCTTGCGCTCATATTTGAGTTTTCGATCTCTTTTTGCTCTCAATTCTTCTCTTTGGCTTTTGGATAGATCAGGACAATCTATTTTGAAGTGACCTGTTCTGCCACAGCCAAAGCAGGTGTAATCTGCTGAGTTAGAAGTTTTTGAGGTTTTACCTGTCTGCTGTATTGATTCATCCTTGTTATCAGATCGATCATTGTCACGTTTCTTGTAGAAGTTCTTCTTGTTATCTTTGTAAAAACATCTATATTTCTTCGATCTGACCTCCATTTTGTCCATGCGTTTGGCAATCATTGCAAACTCTTTTAAGAGTTGTCATAACCTTTCTCTTCATCTGGTATAGAAGGTTCAGAAGGTTCATCTGGTTTGCTCTTCGCTTTGAAGGCAACTTCTTTTTCTTTCTTTGAACTGTTGTCTGCCTTTTTGGACAGATGATCTGGTCCACGAATTCTTTGAATGTCACATTCATGACCTTCAAGGTGATCAAATAATGCTTCTGTAGACAATTCATTGAAATCTGCACGAAGAGGTTGCATTGCAGCATAGATCTCCCAGCTAGGTGGAAGTGCTCTGAGTACTTTCATATTCTTTTCTCTTTGAGTTTACTTGTTCTTATTGAACGCTGATATTTCAAGGAGTATTCCAGTGAATCTCATCTTCATTTGCTCTATGGTCTCGCCTGGTTTCATTTTGAATTCATCATATTTGTTGCAGGCAAGAGACAGCTTGTTCTCAATCATGACTTCAGATCCTAGACACAAGTCTCTTAGGGCTTCCCACATCTCTTTGGCAGTATCCAGATCTTGGATTTTGGCCAGATGTACCCCTTTGACTGTGCTAGATATGATCCCTTTAGCGAAGTCATCCAGATTGGCTTCGCGACGCTCCTCTGCAGTATATTTTCTTGGATCTTTGGGAGCTATCTGTGTTGTTACACCAATTGAGGTAGTTACTGTCACTTCTTCAGTGATCTGTAGTGGGCCATCTTCGATAACTTTCCACATCAGATAGTGATGGGCTTTGAGTGCCATTTTGATTCTGAAGCTCCATTCTCTATATCCTTGTATGGAGAATTCTTCACAAGCCCTAACAACAGATGATTTCATAGCAGATAGTATGCTCATGAATGAAAATAGGTTTTCCTAGATCTATTCAAGTTGACCACGCAGGTTTTATTCCTGTGAAACAAAAACAATGGTTGTTTGAACCACTGCTCTGATACCACTTGTTGGTCCCGAAAGAGCAAGGTTTGGTGTATGGGGGGAATACACCAAATACAAACTTTTCAGTTTACTTGTTAAGTTATCAGAGAGTTCAAGCTATTCTTAGATAAGAAATTGCTCAACAGATGACTAACCAGATTGATCAGCAGATCGATACCAGATTAGTCCACGCAGATTGCTCTCTAGTGTAAACACTTAGACAATAATAAGAGTGATCTTATTATTTTCTAAGTATTGTGTGTGCGGAAAAATGGTGGATTGAATGAGTGCTCTTATTAAGAAAACCTTAAGAGTTAATCAGATCGTTAAGCAGATTGATTGAGATGCTGATTATATGATAGTGCAGATGGTTAGAATAATAAACAACTGAAAGTAAATATGCAGAAATATAAAGAACACAGTTGTTTAACGTGGTTCGGGAAATCCCTACGTCCACGATCTGGTCAAAACTAGACCAGATTATCCACTACTAGGATACTCTGTTTCTTTATACTCGTGGAGAACGAGTCACAAGTATCAATCAAAGATAGAGAGATACTTATGCACGAAATAAGGGTCGTGTCCCTTTACAACAGATTACCTCTACGTTACCACTAGAAATCTACTAGCTAGCAGGGTGATCTCTTTTCTCTGGATAAGACAGACTTGAATCGAGGTTGGGTTGGTGTGATGTAGAATCACAAATCGTTTGAAGCTCTTAGTCTGGATCACAGATTGATTGCTTGAGAGTATGTAGTCAGTGTTGCTCGCGCATCTATCTTTCTCCAGATCTTGAACTTCAAATATATATAGGCATTGAATTGAAAATTCTAGCTGTTGTTGATTGGCGTGAGATTGATTGTAGATTGCCAATCAATGATATCCATCATATCTGTTCTTGCCTTGTAGAAACGTTGACTCAATCTTCAAAGTATGGAAAGCAGATTGCTAACGGCTTCTTTCCTTCTTTGTGTCAATTGAAGATTCTCTTCCCAATCCCTGTTGGATGGACTTCAATCTTGACGTGGCAAGATGGTATGATGTGTAGGATGATGTCATCTGGTGGTTTGATGACTCTATCGATCTAGTGCTTCGCTGTGATCATCGATCTGGTCGGTGATCTGGTCGCTGTCTGTTACAGCAGATCGAATTCTTTTTGGCATGAAATCTTGGCCTTCGTCCTATACTATATATATATAAATGACTTCTATAGGAATAATTCCTTTACATGTTAAGTCATCTCCTAATCTGTTCTCTATCAGAATTCACTTTATATGTAGTGATCTGTTAACACGTAGAACAGTTTAACTCTAAAAGGACTAAGTGTGTTTCGAGAGATCATCATCAAAACAAGAAATCTTTAGGGTTCCCAACATGTCTACTCCTCGAGGAAGGGGTGTACGACATTCTCCTCTTTCTGTCGGCCGGGGTAGTTCCTTGATCTCATCATCCGGATGAGTCCGGGACGGGTCTGAGCCACCACATTGGTGAAATACATATAGGTGGTCCGTCATCTGGCTCCGATACGGATCATCAGGGGGAGCAGAGACCCACAGGGGACTTCGTTCTCTCAGTGAGTGAGCTGGGGTACGTAAATACAATCACATATTCAATTTTAACAAATTTTTAATAAGTAATTCAGAAGACTAATATAAATCAAACTAAAATGATTTATGTAGAGGATTTTACCCACATGGCGCCCCGGTTGATTAAATATGGGAACTATTTAAGATAGTTCTCAATCCGACTGGATACAGTTGGAAGCTGACGCCTGAGGACGTGAGGCAGAGATACTAGGAGGAGTTTAAGGTTCAAAAAATTTCTAAAACTTCCAAATTCATTCTAAATGATAACTTATAACTATATATTGAAGTTAACTACAATTTCTAACATACATTTTGGATGCTAGAAAAAATTTACTTGAGAACCGTCTCTCGATGCCAAGATTTGAGATTTGTGGTACGATAAGTGCCGGGAGAGATATAAGAATTATATCTGCGGGATAAAGAGGAGGAGGAATGATCCCCCACCTAGAGGTGGGAAGCCGGGATGGTGGAGTGATGAGGTCTGGGCGAGTTGGTTCGCTTACTGGTCTAGGGATGATGTTATTGCTAAATCCCATGCAACGAGGCGCAACCGGATGTCTGAGCCCCAGGGATCGGAGACTGGTGCTATCAAGTATAGAGGAGAGTCGAAGTCCATCATGCAACGAGCTGAGGAAAAGGTAATTTCAAATCATAATTTCAAACATGTTTTATAGTTTTAATACATATACACATGTTTCAATAACACAACCCGATTGGTATGTCATGCATAGGTTGTTGAGAGGGGAATACAGCCGATAGACTGCATGTTCGACTCATTCCTCGATGAGCATCGGTACGCAGACGGGACGTACACCGATGCGAAATCAGAGGCGATAGCGGTAAGTCTTAATTTCAAAGTAATATATATAGTTTATAATTGCAACCTTTATAATATGTTATTAACAAATGTTCATTTCTTGTTTACATGCAGACTGAGGTGTTTGCCCGTGCTGACGCAGAACGGGCCCAGCTGCCCGACGGGGACCACGATGCGGTGGACACCAACGAGTTATACTTGGAGGTTCTTGGCGCCCCAGACAAGAAGAAGAGGTTGTTCGGTACGGGAGGCGCAGGGAAGGCGTTGAGAGCCTCCAGGTTTAGTGGGTCGTCGTCCGCCTCACGAGCGACCAGGAGCGAGGTTGAGGACCTGCGGCGCCGAGTCGAGGAGCAGGATCGCGAGCGACAAGAGTACATTGCCAAGCAGCGGAGATTAACTGACCAGATGGCGCTCGTGCAGACTCAGTACGCTCATATGGTGCAGTGGATGCAGTCTCAGCAGCAGGGAGGAGCAGGTGGTCCCTCATTTCCCCCTCTCAATTCTGATTCTTAGACTGTATTTGTAAGGTTGCTACATATATACTATTGTTTTGTATTTCAACATTTATAACATCTTTGGTTATGTTAAATTTCGAATTTTAATCGATTTCGTAAATTTTAAATTATCGTTGAATGTTCTATTTTATTTATATTATTTGTTGTGACAGGTTATAGGTTACTGGTATTACAAAAATAATAAATAATAAAAAAAAATTAAACCTAACGACGGACTGTAAATCCGTCGTTAACCCTCCAACACCGCCGACGGTCACCAGGGGAAACCTAACGACGGAAGTATATTCAGTTGTTAGCTAACGACGAAAATATCCGTCGTTAGGCCGTCGTTCGCTAACGACGGACTTTATATTCCGTCATCCGTAAGCCTAACAACGAACGAAATACAGACGGAATATTCCATCATCAGTACGTCATTAAGCCTCACGGACAACGGATTGTCAGGCCTGACGATGGAATATTCCGTCGCATGCAGCCATTTTTTTTGTTGTGATGTGCTCATCGCTGTTGAGGACAAGTGTGAAGTTCATAAATTCAAAGGTCTTCTAGGAACCCGGCCCGACTCGACTCATTGTCATTTCTAGTAGGAAAGGAGAATGATGACAAGAAAATTAATGATTGTAAATAATAATAATAAAGAATGGTATTTGTGTAAAAAAAGAGAGAAATAATTATAATTTAAATAGTGTTATGTTGGTGACTATTATTTACTTCATCTGTCCCACTAAGCTTGACATATTTTCTTTCAACACGATTATTAAGGAGAGTATAAAATAATGTAAGAGTGATAAAGGTGGTAGGGTGTACATCTTTTTGAATAGATAACTTTTATTATTTTTGAAATGTGTCAAGTTTAGTGAAACGTCTCAATAAGGAAAGTGTGTCAAACTTAGTGGGACGTATAGATTATCTTTTACTATCTTCATTGACAATATTATATTTTGTCTCAAAATTTTTTACATTTTGTCATTTTGATCCGTTTATAAAGATCCTTACACTTTAAACTTTTTATTCATGATAAGTTGATCAACTCTACTCAATATACAACTAAATTAAAAATAATAAATTTTGTAAAATCCATACACCACTCAATATAGACGATTACTTAAAAAATAAAATTAGTTAGATCTCAAATTCATCATGAATTCTTATACAATGACAAAATATATTATTAAAATAGGTATCGTGTTAAGGTGTTAACATGTTTGATGGTGAGAGTAAGTATTTTTTAGTTTATTTTCTCCATTCTAACTACATCTTTCATTATTTTTGTATTAATGTGAGCGGAAAGAGAAAATATTAGACACAGTTGTAGTTGTCCACTATCACATCACTTCAAGATAAGTAGGATTTCGCTTTCAAAATAAAATATAAAATAATGGTTTTGTAATTCGAGTATTGACCATTTATGAGACGTATAACTAACTTACTTTTCTCATAGCTTTTCTTTCAATTTCCCGCCCGCCTTCCATTCCCTCCACTAATATTCTCAATTGAAACGTACCATGATCGCCCAAATCAAATAAAACCATACAAAATCTCCTATCCGAAATTATTCCACTTCATGCCACTGCTCTATGCTACGCGGTTATGACTTTTGGTCTTTAACTCCTATCTTCCTTTCCTTCTCCCTTCTCCTACGCGGCTTATTATGGATTCTCGGAATTAATCCAAGAAAAAGTAGAAAATAATATAAAGATTTATTTTTGGTTTCTTAAAGGGTAGATATAACCTTGGAAATATTGTTGAGTAAGGGGAAAAGAGAGAGAGATGGTAAGGAATAGGGAAAAAGAAGATGCAGGGAGTAGGTTAATTCCTCCTCTTACAATATCAGTTTCAGATTCATCAATTAGCCTATCGAATATTTTCTCTACTTTAATAATTTTTGTGTTGGGTGTAGTTCTAGGACTAGTTTCTAGCTCGCACATCGAAAAGTACTTCAGGGTCGAGGGCAATCAGTTTAGTTTCAAAAGTCTTTATTTTGAAACAGAGCAATTCAGTAGCCATGATAATCGGATTACGTTAGTAAATGGCGAAAGAGACAATTGCCTGAGCATGGAGAGAATCATTAGGCCGTGCAATTTGATGCACCAAATGACAGATGAGGAGTTGTTTTGGCGGGCATCTTTAGTACCCCAAAAGAAAGAGTTTCCGTTCAGGAGAGTGCCGAGACTGGCGTTCATGTTCTTGACGCGTGGGCCGTTGCCCATGTTGCCGTTGTGGGAGAGGTTCTTTAGTGGCCAAGATGTCGAGAAATACTCTATACATGTGCATGCTCTTCCTGGATTTGAGCTACGAGTAGCCAACACCTCTGCCTTTTACCGGCGGCAGATCCCAAGTCAGGTATAAATTCTGAGTTGATGATTTTTGCTTAGTATGTTGATTGTTGATCTTTTATAAAGCTCTAAAAACTTTATGGGTATGTGGTATTCGTATTTTTTGTACTTGTGGAAAATTGAACAACTTCAAAAGTTCATGATTTAGGATGGAACTTTAGATGCTTATGTATTTCGCTGACCTTTAGTTTTCATTTTTCAAGAAGAGCAACTGACTTTTTGCTTCAGGAGGCTAACAAAATAGACTACATTATTATAAAAATATCGACTGTTTAATGATAATGACACAAACGAGAACCATGCATTCAATGTTTTTGTTTTAGGTTTGACGACTATAGGTAAAATGTAAATGTAAAAAAAAGATTAGTTGTGCAGTCCCGGGCACAGCTGAAGGTGGTAGAAAATTTTGGTACAAGTATCTGTTGAATGTAAAGACTTTTGGACAAACTCATTAGTTAAATAATGGTTAATACTTGATAGGCTTTTTTATTGCAGATCTCGAGTATGAGATGCAATATTTCAAAGGTTTGAAATAATAGAACATGTTTGAGGTGCAAATGGATTATTTGCTGGAAATGTCTTATGTTGTTAAATTTGTCTGGTGTCGAGAGTTCTATTGGCAGCGTAGTGTATCGTTGAAGAACGTAGAATCTGCTTTGAATCCCAATGCTTCATTCTTTATAAAAATATAAATTTGATATACTTTTGGAAATATGGATTTTATGAGACCTCAATTGGTCAATTTGCTAACTTGATTTGCTCCCTTAATCACCTTCCTGTTGTCTATCATGAAAAGATTGCTTGGTTGCAGTATTATTATTTGGTGTTAGGAAATATTACACTTTGATGACTTACTACGATCCCCTTTGCAGATATTTGGGTGCGACATATGCTCTTTGAAAACTAGTTGTGATGGCTGAAAGGCAGCTATTATTAAATGGCCTTTTTTTTGTATAATTCCTTCCTCATAGATAGATAATACTCTTTCTCTAAAACAATGCAGATGGTCGAATGGGGATCTGTGTCTCTGGTTGATGCAGAGAAACGACTTTTAGCCAATGCCCTTCTCGACTTCTCAAACGACCGGTTTGTTCTTCTATCCGAGAGTTGTATCCCTATATACAATTTCCCCACTATCTACTCATATCTCGTTGCATCCAAGCATAGCTTTGTGGAGTCACATGACGATCCCTCTCGTTATGGCCGTGGTCGCTACAGGCGTCAAATGAAACCAGATATTCTACTTGCTGAATGGAGGAAAGGGTCTCAATGGTTTGAGCTTCATCGTAATCTGGCCGTGAAAATCGTTGCAGACACCAAGTATTATTTGCTCTTCAAGATGTATTGCAAGCCTTCTTGCTACCCAGACGAGCATTATATTCCAACCTATTTACGCAAGTTCCATGGCGCTTTTAATGCGAATCGAACAATAACTTACGTTGATTGGTCGCTCATAGGTCCTCACCCGGCAACCTTCACGGCTGCTAACATAACAGTAGGATTCATAAGGTCGCTAAGGAACAACGTCACGCAATGTTCGTACAACTCGGGAAATACATCGCTATGTTATCTATTTGCTAGGAAGTTCGATCCGAGCGCCTTAGAGCCGTTGCTCAATATTAGCTCACAAGTAATGGGATTTTGATTTACTTGTTACAATTCTGTTTATACCGTAGAGATTTTGGTAGAATAAATTGTACAGCATGAGAGGAGTGTTGGCCTGTTAAATTTGTAGGTAAAAATCAATCTTGTATTACTAAGATATTTGCAGAAGATGAGTAACTAACAAGGATAGGAGTAGTAAATATTACTTCCTCCGTCCCAGTATTCTTGGCTCCGTTTGACCAAAACTGTGAGTGTTTTATTGACTTTTGGGGCCAAGAATAATGGGACAGAGGGAGTTTGTTTTTTGTGTATTTTATCTCTCGTAGCCTATTTAAATATTTAACGATAATTACAAAATGAATCACGCGATTCTACTTTTAGTAGATTTATTCAAGATTACAGTTAGAATCGTAATTGAATCATCGGTTCATGGTTCAATTATTTAGCACCAATACCGGATTGTAGTTATTAGAGTTCAGGTTTTGAACTGCCGGTTGCAATTCTAAAATTGTCGGTTCCAGTTTCGAACTAGCAGTTCCTTTTGAACTGTCTTAGAAAATTTATATTTTTATATCAATTTATAAATTTCAATGTAATTTTATAAGTTATAAATGATGATTTTATATAATATAAATGATAAAATTAAATTATGGGTAGAAAAAATTTATAAAATATGTTGAGGAATTGACAAGTGTAGGACCATTAGGTTACGGTTTTGAATCTTTAAAACTTGAATTAAATCATAGGGAATGATTATGATTTATGGAATTATTTCAGTTCAATTACGTTTGGGTTCGGAGTGTTACAATTATTTTTAATACTATGTGTTGGTACTTTATGGGGACTTGGAAGATGAGGTAAAGACCAACTCCCCTTATCCCATTAAATATGACACGTTTGTATATTTAATTGAATGTATTATAATAATACAATATGTCATAAATAATAGGACGGATGGAGTACTAAACTAATCACAAGAATACCAATTATAATACTCCCTATGTTCCTTAAAAACATGCACTATTTGATCCGGTACGAGTTTTAATAAAATATAGTTGACTTGAGTGGTAAAAATATTATTAATTATTAAAATATAATTAATTTGAATGGTAGTGGGGATTGAGACCCAAAAAAGGTGTTATTAAATATAAATATAGTTGATTTGAATGGTAATGGAGATTGAGACTCACAAAAAAGTGTAATAAATAGCCAAAAAAAGAAGGTGAATCTTTTTAAGGAACCGACAAAAATTGCAAAAGGTGTATCTTTTTAAGGAACGGATGGAGTATCTATTATCTAAAGAAGAATCTTTCCAAATGCTAGTATCTGCTATTTACTCCAGTTCCCTCCAAATTTCAACAAGTGGTCGTGCTAAAGAAATAAACAGTCAGGAATAATTATGAGATAAGCTCCTTCCGGACTGGCCAAGAGAATGCCTAGAAAATTTCTTTTATTTCAATAATTTTCTTATTTGAAGAAATAATTCAAAAATAAAACATTAAGTACAAAATTCAGTAATAACCCCTAATAGAGACTGGTACAATTCAATTCAACACTTTTTGATTCAAAAGTTTTAACAATAATGCTTTTATCAAAATATATAGATTAATTATTATTTTATTTGTATTTTATGTCTCACTTAATATTTATTTGAGGGAGAAATATAAAGATGTATAAGTTTGTCACACAAACTTCATCACTTCATTGCTAATTTTGTCTTTAACTTTTATTGGAGTTGTATGTGTTTATCTTTATTTGTAATCGATCAAAATATAAAGAATCAAGTTGAATATGAAGATTGAGCTAAACAAGTCAAGATGACACATGTGTTGGGGTCCCGGTTAGAGCAGATGTGGTTTATGAGGAGGGGGAGGGGTGGGGGGGAGGGGAATACACCACACTATAATTTTTCGCGCGTTCTGCTTAGAGCAGTCGGTCAAGACAACTTCTGTGTTGAATAGAGAGCTGTGTAAGATGATAGAACTCCCCTCTAAAATAGAGAGAGTGAATCTATCCAAGTATGACTCTCGACACAGATCGTGAGTAATCTGTATAAAGAGGAGAACGACTGGCACCTATCTGGAGCTTACCAAAACGTCTGTCATTGACACAGATTGTGTGCGGAAATTGTGATTAAATTATTATGCTCTACACTTAGAAAATATTTTGTTATTATAGTCGAGTGTTCTTTAAGAGATTGATTCAAGTTCACAACACACACATTGTGATCTGCTCGCTAGTGAAGTGTGAATACAAAATCAAATAATGCAATGCAGAAAGTAAAGAACACACATTTTTAACGTGGTTCAGGTAACACCCTACATCCATGGACGATCAAACTAGATCGTTGAATCCCTTAACCTTGGATTCCTCAGTTCTTTATTCTCGTTGAGTACGAGCTCACTCTTCTTATTTATACTCGTTGAGGACGAGATTACAACTTGCTATTTTAAACTCGCTGAGTACGAGATCTGAGTGGAGGTTTGTATTTAGACTTCCTTCTTAGTTTTGGGAGTGAGAAGGATACTAGAACTATGGCTGGTAAGAATTTATACTATTCTAAATTCTAGTGGGTGAGATTCTCAAAAAGATGGTTGTGATTCTCTACTAAGTTACAACACTTGATAGGGTATTTATAATCGAATTGGTGTTGATTGATATCTTGAATGCTGGAGAAAATCTTGCAGCCTTGAAGCTTATTTTCTGGGAATCTCTGCGTGCACCGACTTCCTTACCCACTCACCTTCCACTATTTTGTTTCACTCTCGTGAATCCACTATTTCGCGTAGTGTCATTTCTTCTAACTCTTTTATCTTGTTGGAAGGCGTGGTGTATTTAAAGGCTATAATGAATTATAGCCGTTGAAGTCGTGCAACTTTTACAGAAAGTATTAATAGTGATTTTGACTATTGGTTTGCTAACTGTAAATCTATCCGTTGGAGTATGTCCTACATGTCAACCGACATGTCATCTGACGTGGCATGGACATGTCAGTTGTGATCCATTTAGGTAGATCTGTAGCTTCCTCCAATCTGTGTTGAACAGCTCGTGTGTTGTTCTGTTGGTAGACAAAATGTCTTTGGATATGTCTGATAGACATTATCTGGATAGAACGTTTCTTACATTTTGTGTCATATACAAAATGACTCATTCATTCTGTCTTGAAAGTCATCCAGAATTAATCTAAGATAGATGCTCTATAGATACAGAACATAACTCATGTTCTGCTTCTTTATAATTCAACATCTTAACTATTCTAAGTCTAGTACAGATTAGGATAGGACCAGAACATGACTCATGTTCTGTTCCTTTACACTGTGATTTGTATACTAACTAAGAATTAACAACAATTGTTCTCCTACAAAAGATCTGTTAGATAAACCTTGAGATGTATGTTGATCAATTTGTTAGATACAGATTGATACTCTCGCATTCTGCTTCTTGAACCGCCTCTCTATCTGAGATCTTCTGAGTTATGTTGGTATCACTTTATGCTCTTCTGTCCTCTAATCTTCTGTGAAGTGGCCTCATCTTCAGGGTAGTGAGTCGTTCTGCATCACCACGTCCTGTGTTGATCATATGTTTTCTTCATTCATGTTTATGTGCTGTAAATGCTCCAAAGCTAAGTCTAGATAGTACACAGATTAAGTTTTATAGATAGATCGTTACTTACGTTACGTCCTTACATTTTGACTTAACCTTTAACAACAACATGATCCTATGACACAGATCGTGACTCACGATCTATCCTTACATATTGATCATATGCTCTAGTTCATAAACATAATAAGATCAAGCTTTATAGACTATGTTATTATATTATTAACCTATCTTTACATGTTAGTTGATCTGTTATGAAGAACACAAAAGACTACCTATTGACACGATATGTCTTTCATCTATCTGTGCCTTTTACATTTAGTCTTCTGTTCAATCTAACTATGTTAGACACATTAAACTATAAATCCTAAGTATCACATAACATATAATACACATACGAAATGAATCAAGCATCTCAACACTATAATGGTTTCGCAAGTATCATCAAAACCAAAATAACAGCTTTAGCAACATCAAAAAGGTTCCTAACAATATGGAAGCTGATTATAGGTGGTTCATATGTTTGATTTCACAATAAATAAGATATAATGTGTAACTACCAAAAATTGGGAAGATATAATTTCCTATATATTAAGAAAATAGAATTTCTCTCTCATGACATATGTACCAAAATATTCTTATAAAATTATTTATGAAGATTTGTAATATAAACAAATCACTAAAATCGGTTAAATCATAGCCGTTAATTTTCTAAAATAAACGCATGGGAGTGCTTCCTATTTTTTATGAAAAATGACTTTTTCTTATGATCTACTCCTATGTAATATATATATATATATATATATATATATATATAGGGAGTGGTTCAAATAAAAAGGGACATTAAAGTATAAAATAGGAAATGATCTGGGCCATTAGATCAACACAATACGACGGCCATGATTAAAACAAAAAACGCGCCATTATATATACATAAGGTTATTTTGGTAAAATTTGAAGTGGGCGGTTATGCGTTCAAAAAACAATGCATTTAATAGTTAAATACAATGCATTTAATAGTTAAATGCAATGCATAACTCAAATTACATTTTCACAATGCATTTAATAGTTAAATGCAATGCATAATTCGGTCAAGATCTCAACCGTCCGATCATGAAAATCTAAGGCCCAGATCATTTCTTATTTTATACCTTAATGTTCCTTTTTATTTGAACTCCGTCCTATATATATATATATATATATATATATATATATATAGGGAGTGGTTCAGGTATAAAGTGAAATTAAAGTAGGAAATAGGAAATAATCACAGCCATTGATTTGGATGATCGGACGCATATGATTCAATTTTAAAATCATAAAAAGACGGTGCATTCCATCGCTTTGAACGATGCACGAAGGATATTTTAGTAATTTCAAAAATGGCTTCACGTGATATTGGCGAAGAATTGGATAAGAGAGGCAACTGCCATTTGCGAGAACTTGACGACGTCGCCTTCTGCGAGTAGGAGGGGAGAATTAGGGATTTAACAGTGGAGGCGTACGAAATCCGAAGTAGAACGAAGAGAGTAAGCAATCTCGGAGGGAGGGACGGGGCGGCCACGGCTGAGCAAGAGGCCGAGCACATGCCAGGTGGCGGATGAGTAATGCGACGGAGACTCCATGAGTAGTTTAGATGCAGATGTTGGTTTGGGATTAATAGAATTATTAGGAGAGAGTTTAGAGAAAGAAGAGAGGCGGAAATAAGGGATTTGGGGCCAAATTGAAATGGAAATAACACACATTGTTGCATTGATAATTATCTATGCCGTTGTGCGTGTTGGTGAGACCATTCTCCGATGGTAGCGGCTTGGGGAAATCTGATTTGGGTGCAGGGGCAGTAGATCCATTAGTGGATGAGTAATGCTTAATTGTAGCCTGGTTCAATGCATATTGTTCAATTCCATA
This sequence comes from Leonotis leonurus, assembly GCA_026898415.1. Taxonomy (NCBI): domain Eukaryota; kingdom Viridiplantae; phylum Streptophyta; class Magnoliopsida; order Lamiales; family Lamiaceae; genus Leonotis; species Leonotis leonurus. The sequence goes on from JAPKLX010000232.1 coordinate 337,391, forward strand.
ATGCAACAATGATAATCTACCAACAATGAAACAAAATAATTATCAATGCAACAATGTAACTGAATTAATGCAAAACTATATACTGGTTCAATGCAAATTGTTCATTTCCGTAATGCAACAATGATAATATACCAACAATGCAACAAACATAACTATTAATGCAACAATGTAACTGAAGTAATGCACAACTATATACTGGTTCAATGCACATTGTCCAATTTCGTAATGCAACAATGTAACTGAATCTCCTCTAATTGATAAATATGTGTTAAATTTGTGTTAAATTCGTAAATTCATGTTAAATTCGTAGTAAATTCACGTATCTCATAAATATGGTAACTGAATCTCCTCTAATTGAGAAAAACCGACGGTTATGGTATAATTTCCTTAAAAATCTCACGTAATGTACTATTATGAAAACAAAGCCATTTTTAAAATTACTAAAATATCCTTCGTGCATCGTTCAAAGCGATGGATTGCACCGCCTTTTTAAGTAGATCAGATTTAATCATATCCGTCCGATCATCCAAATCAATGGCTGAGATTTTCTTATTTCCTACTTTAAAATCCTTTTGTATATGATCTATATCCTATATATATATATATATAAAACAATTTATGGAGTAACCATATAACTCTTACTTTTATAATTTATTATTTAAAATTTACTATATATTGATTATATTATTGTCCAACTAATCAACTAAACACTAATATCTTTGTATTGTTATTTGTTGTGTTTTATTTAGTTATCAATTAAGTACTAATGTTTATGCATTATTTGATCATTAAATAAGCACTAACTATTAAGTATTTAAGCATTGAAAATTAATACAAAATACAATTATACAAAATAATATCAAGATTTTTTATTAGTAATTTTAGAAATTACTTGTACAAAGAAACATAAAATATATAAATGTAAATAATGCTACTATTAATTATTTATGCATCACTTATTCAAGACATACATAATATAAGTAATGAGTATGCACAAATTAAGCAACATGCATGTCCATACAAAATAAGCAACTATGTTTACTTCTTATTTAAATATTTCTCAGAAGAATTAATAATAAGCATTGCTTAAAACAAAAATTAGATATTGCTTATTAATTACTTGCCTTTTTACTGCAAATATGAATCAACATGCTAATAATTAAAGCAAAAAAAGGTAATTGGATTAAAAAATAATGCACGGAAAAAGAAGCTGATCCAAAAGGAAGAATATAAGAGTATAATAATAATAAATTTTGCTAAAATAATGAGAAAAAATGCAGGAATTCAAAATTAAATAAAACGTAAATTGATGCGAGACTTTCCTTAATTTTACATTATGCGGAAGTTACATATTTAATAGGATTACCATTCTAACCTTTTCATATATATAAATTAATAAAATTTGGTGTTAAATAATAAGTTTGTAATGGTTGATCTTAATAATTAAATGGTCTAGATTAGTTTGTAGTTTATTCATGTAAACAAGTTTGTATTTTAACTCTTCCCTATATATATTATATATGATTGATTTCAGGTAAAAAGTGGGTAAATGGTAGGAAATAGGAATTTGATCCGGAGCGTCTATTTGAATGTATTTAATGACTATAATTAATTCCTTAATTATCTTCTTAATTTTCAAATTTCAGGTTGCATTGTTAAAATACAATGCAACGAGGGTAAATTGATACTTATTTTAATTGGCGTTTTGGAGGATATTTAAATTGATATGGATCCCATAAATAACACAAATGCAATAAGGAAAGAGAAAATCGCCGTTTGTTTATTGTTGCACTATATAATCACATAATTTGTATTAGACATATATGTAGTGTTGCACTGTATAATTACGTAATTTGCATTATACATATATATTGTACTACCATTTAATTTTTGGTAGTTGGAGAAATTTATTCCAAAAATATTTGTAATTTCGAATTATGAGAAATTTACATTATATTTCTTGATGCATTGAAGTATGTACAAATTATAAATTGGTTGGAACTGAAACATTGCATTTTAATATGAATGACAATGTAATTCACATGTATGTGTGGTGCAACATAATATTATTAAACGGTACAAAGATGAAATAACATTGCAATTTACACGTATATAACAATGTAATCCAAGTGTATATGTGGTGCAACGTAAAGAGTGCATCAACATTCAATTTTGTAATAATATTTTGCAACATATAAATAATGCAAAAAATTAAGTATTTAACTGCAAATAAGAACCCTGTTGATGCAAATATGGGACCAGGTAATGGATTACAGTCGTGTGCTCAAGTGGATCTACGTCTACGGCTACAACTCGATAGTGAGAGTGTTATGCAAAGATTGCTCCTTTTTGGAACCTCTAAATTTATTTGGAACGATTTTATTCATCTTTGATTTGCTTTTGTCTCTGTTTATTTAATTTCATCTTGCAATCTGTGAAATTGGAGATGGACTCGTCTTATCTCTTCATCTCCATCTCTAACAATTCGATTTCTTCATAACCAGTAGTCATCTCTCTCTTCGACTGAATCTCTATCTCTATTCGTGCAGTTGTTTTCTTAGTGATGTAGATGACATTCTATTGATCGTAAGTGTCAAGAAAGTGTTGTTGGATGTTAGAGCATACCTATCCAGCTAATTCGATAAGAAGGATATGGGAGACACGGGACACATTCTAGGGATCAAGGATATGGGAGACACCGATCTAAGAGAATGTTGTGCTTATCTCTAGAGTCCAATATCGAGACGGTACTTAGACGCTTTAGCATGCATGATTCCAAGAAGTGTTTCCTACGCTTCAGACATGGAATTGTTCTTTCTCAGGACATGTGTCCTAAGACGCTTGATGAGAAAGAGGAGATGAGACAGATACCTTATGCTTCTACAGTAGGTAGTCTCATGTATGCTATGATGTGTACTAGATCAGATATCTGTTTTGCCGTAGGCATGGTAGAACGATATCAGTCTAACCCTGGAAAGGGTCATTGGACAGCGGTAAAGAACATACTCAAGTAGCTTAAACGAACTAAAGAGTACTGTTTGAGTTATCAGCTGATTCATTATGTCCTTTGGGTTACACTGACTCCAACTTTCAGACGGATCGGGACACAAGGAAATCTACCTCCGGATATGTGTTTACTTTGGGAGGCGGAGCCGTGACATGGAGGAGTGTGAAGCATAAATGCATCGCAGACTCCACCATGGAAGCTGAGTATGTGGTCGCATATGAGGCCGCAAAGAAAGCAGTTTGGCTCAGAAGCTTCTTGATGGACCTGGATATGATTCAGAGTATGCCAGCAAGTATCACGATTTATTGTGATAAACTCTGGTGCAGTGGCAAACTCAAGGCGAGTAAACACATTGAGAGGAAATATCACATCATCCGTGATATAGTGAGAAGAGACGAGATAGTGGTGACGAAGATTGCGTCGGAGGACAACCTGACATATCCCTTCACGAAAAACATAAACGGGAAGACATTTGAGTAGCATGTAGAGGGATTAGGAGTATGACGTCTAATGGATCTGCTTTAGGTATAAGTGGGAGAGTTGTATATCATGCGACTCAGATTTGTATACTCTAAAGCATGTTTGAGTATAAGTGGGAGATTGTTAGGGTTTGTATACCTTAAAGCATGCTTTATGCTTAGACTATGTATCAGACTTTTTTTCATTTTCATTTTAATGAGAATAAATGTTTCTATCATTGGTTTGTTATTTATTATCTTCATATATTTAATCACAAATAAGTCCATTTACTACAATTGTAGACTGTGTGGTGGATTGATGATCATAGAAGGTAACACAGTCGGATCCTTGTAATATAAAGTCACAATCTACATAGACTTGACAGTCTAGTCGGTAAAGGTTACAGTATTATTTTGATGCGAGAGCTGACCTTAGCCCGCAGAATGATATCGGTTTGTATAAGCTGATACACATGCTTTGTGTATACATATTGAAAGGTTTCATAGTGAGATAAGTTCTATGTGTTGTTGCTTAGAACGAGGTCTCGAAAATTAGTTCATTGCTTAATATATGACGATGACATTAGTATATGCAGTTGATTATATGTTGCTTTGATTCATCTACGCTTGCGTGTTTTTCATAACCCTAAACATTGATGTCTTGGGCGGAAGTGATTGGCTTAGCTGGAAGTGCTCGATTGTTAGTCGAACAGAATCGCGTCTCGATTAACATGAGTTGATTAAATCCGCGTGAGCCGTTCAGAAAGGTTTATTGCATAAGAAACCCGACCGGTTGGAATTTATTCCGTATGTAATAATTAAGGTCTGAAACTGATCACTCACGAATAAATATATTAATTAATTGTGAATTGTCAGCAAACTCAATTAACTAATGGATTGAGTAAATCTTAATCGCGGGAAATAATTAATGACAAGAGTGTTACATCCGTAATTTGGATGGATTAAGATGATGAGTTCAATATTTTTCCTATAGTGAAGTCGATAAATATTTGTAATGGAATTACACTTTATTACATTTCCATAGAGTAATTAATTTGAGGTTAGATTAACTTAAATTAATTAATTTAAGTCTAAGTTGGACCAAGCAATTAATTAAGTTTAATTGGACCCAAAAGTGACTTGAGAATTAATTTAATTAAGTTATGGATTTGACCAAGTCAAAATTAATTTTTTATATATTCAAATTTGAATTTGAATAACAAATGGAATTGCAAAGAGATATAAGTGGGAATTTAAATTTTATTATTTGGGATCTTATCCATTCACCTTAGAAACTCTAACTTAACCCAAAATATCTATAAAAGAAGTATATAGTAGAGGCCCATTTCTCTCTCTCCAACACCTAGAAATCAGCGCCCCCTAAGAGAATTAGATATCTTAATTTTCAAAAATTGTAGAGTATTCTAAGCTCTAGTTCCCGTTATTGTTCTCCTAAAATACTTGATAGGATTCTCCCACACGTTATTCAAGTACTAGATCGGGAATATGTTAGAAGTTTTCAAGGTATGATCGAAGGAGAACAAGTGAAGATTCATACGATGTGGATTGTTGTTCGTAGCTAACGATTCAGATCGTTTCTCCTCAAGCGAAGGACTTGTGTATGAGAAGGTATAATTATTTAAATTACGCAATTATATTCTCTTGTGTGGTATTATGTGGTTAAGAATTAATTATTTGTATGATTTATTAAACTTGTGGATCATGTGCATTTATAAGCCCTTCATACGGGTTCTATCAGCAGTGGTGGTAAACGCTTCTTCGACGGCGGTGATCCTGCAAGTGGCGGCAGCGGCAGAGCAGGAGAGGAAAATGTGGAAGAGAGGGGTCCGGAAGAGGAGAATGAATTTATCGGTAGTTATGGAATGAAATAATATTTTCTATTATCTTTCCTTAAAAATGCAGGATTCTATATTTATAAAATACTCCATCCGGCCCACATTAGTTGACATGTTTTATATTCAACTGAATGTATTATAATTATAAAATGTGTCAAGTAAAAAGAGTTTGAGGGAGTATATAATTTTTTATATCCTATCAAAAGTACGTATTTAACCTTCGAGTGATATTTATAGAATAATTTATTAATTTAGAATTCCAATATATTCAGTTAAATGGACACCACACAATCTCAATTATGGACGGCCTAAATTACTTCCTATTTGCTATTGAAAAATCACTTTCTATATGATCTACATCATATATATATAGGATGTAGATCATATAGAAAGTGATTTTTTTAATAGGAAATAGGAAATGATCTCAACCGTTAATTTTAGTAGATCAACGTTTATGATTTATCCGGATTTATTAGTTTGTAAATACATTAAAGTATTCCATAAATATTATGAGATATTTATGTAATTGTATCAAGATAGAGAAAATCATATCTTCCACTAATTATGCTATGGGATGAGAGAGAAAACCTTCAACACATAACAACACCCCACAAATCTATCCGCAAAAATCTCTCTTCTCCATCTGCCACCGCCGCGATGAACTTCACCCTCCGACGTTGGTCGGCGGTGTAGAACACCGCCTTCTCGTGTCGAGGGAGTTCGTGGAACTGCTTCACCGCCGCCAACATGGCGTCTATCATCTCCACTACGATTGAATAGTTCACTATGCAGAAGAACCCCCACTCTTGACAAGCCTTGCAAATTTGTTCCACCACCTGGCGCCGCCCATCTCCGCCGCGCTGCAACCCTCCGAAGTTGATGACTGTCTTGCAATTGTACCCTCCACAATGTGGGTGTGGTCCGACGGCAAAATGTGGCAAATATTGTCGCGGGAGTTTTGAACGATGTAGGTTTCGAGGGGGCGCTGCCGAAAAGGGCAGGAGCGGCAGCGGCGACTTTGCATCGTTCGCAAAATATTATTACAAAATTGATTGTTGTTGCGCTCTTTGCGTTACACATACATGTAGATTGCATTGTCATATATGTGTAAACTGTAATATTATTTCATCTTTGTACCGTTTAATAATACTATGTTGCACCACACATACATGTGAATTGCATTGATATACATGTAAAGTGCATTGTCATTTAAATTAAAATTCAGTCCCAATGAAATTATAATTTATACAGACTGCAATGCATCAATAAATATAACGTAATGCATCTGACGTTTGATTGTAATGAAAATGACGTAAATTGGTATTGCATGCGGTGGAGTGGTTTCTGGTTGCGTTTCCCAATTAAAATTCTCGTAATTCGAAATTAGGGAGAATTTTCAAATATTTTGGAAGATTATCATATTCCATAAATTTCTCCTACTAACAAAATTAAATGGTAATGCAAATCATGTAACTATATAGTGCAACACTACATACATGTGTAATGCAAAATATGTAAATATACAGTGCAACAATAAACACAGGAAGATTTTCTCTTTCCTTATTGCAGTTGCGTAATTTATGGGATTCATATCAATTTGAATATCCCACCAAACCCGATTTTACCTTTTGTATTGTATATTGACAATGCAACACGCCTATAACACAAAATTAGGATTCAATTATAGCCATTAGATCCATTCAAATAAACGCTCTAGATCAATTCATATTTTGTCACAAGGTTATCCGGCGTTCCCAAATTTTTTGCCCCATGTGCCGGTGCCAAGCCCTTGGACCTAACTAACCTTCTCCTTTGAGTATCCCCACTCGGCTTTGACCAATTGTGTCCACCCAAACCTTACCAACAACCCTCAAATCGCGCAACAGATTATGTTAGGGATGAAGGAACACACAAGTTATGGGAAACACACTCTCAACCTTTTTATTACTCGCACAAAAAGGCACTTAGGCTTGCACACAATCAACCAAACAAGTGCAGCTC
>JAPKLX010000232.1:344722-379634 GCA_026898415.1 Leonotis leonurus
AAGGCACTTAGGCTTGCACACAATCAACCAAACAAGTGCAGCTCAAGGTGAGGCCATATATACAATGTGTGAAGGACAAGACCCCCATCACTACGCTAATTTTCGAATTACAAAAAAAACCTAGCCAACTAGGCGCCATAAGTCTCGTCCAGCTTGTCCTCGGCGGTTACCCACGCCATATGTCCCACTTGCTTTGTAACTGCTCCAATAACCGGCCTCAACTGCTTGGAACTACTCCATCTCGGCATTGGCACGCATTGCCCGAGGTTCGAATCTCGATGGATGCTAAGTATTGCCCACTGTTGCGCGCTTCGCATCGCGCTCGGACCTCGCACGCTGTCGCGCGCGCTCGGCTATCCGTTGCGTGGCGCGCGCACTGTGCCCTGCACACATCCATGTCTCGCTCGACAGTTCTCGGCAGCTCTCAATCAGTGGCGCGCGCCATGCTCGTGTGCCATTTTTAGGCCAACTCTTGGACAGTGGCGCACGCCACGCTCGCGCATCACTCTCGGCCACTTCACAGACAGTGGCGCGCGCCACTCTCGGCCAAGTGATGCGTGTGCTTCCTAAGCATCCCACGCACCCTCCGTGTGCCATCCAGCTTGGCAAAACGGGGCAACACTCACATTGCCCCACACAACGCCATGCACCACGCGACGTCGTGTCTCGGCCCGTGCCTCGATACTGCCTCGGCCCCATGCCTCCGCCGTTCTTCGGACCATCACTAGGCCACATTTTTAGGGCGTAACACCTACCATTTTTCCTCCTTTTACTTGAAACCACCTCTATATATCTATATATATATATAGAGAGAGAGAGAAAATGTGTAGATCATATAAAAAGAACTTTTTTAGTAAAAAATAAGAAGTACTCTAAGACGTCCATTTGTTGTAATCAATGGTACACATATATTTCTAACATCATTATTATAGTTATATGGAAAGAAGGGCATTTAAGTAATTTTCACTTTTATTGTAACCGAAAATTTCCTTAAAATGTGGGATGTTCATCCATTAAAAAAGTCAATAATGTGAACAATTTTTCAATTAGTTAGATTTGCTTATATATAGACATTAATTTGCACGCATGTAATTTCATTATTATTTTTATGCACTTAATGCATCATGCATTTTATTCATTTGTACCATCTTTATAATGCATTTTAAAAAACAGACAAACTCATTATACCACATATTGTAATGCATTTAATCTTTCAGTGATATGCATTGTACCAATTACATTATTTTTTCAAATGCATTGCAAATGATCTCATTTTGTATTATAATATGACTTAATATGCATTATAATTTTGGACAAATGTCATTATAATATTTTTCATTATGAATAAGTTGATGCATTAATGAAGATCATGTTTTTCAATTAAATCTGGATGGATGAATCATTGTTAATCAATGGTTCTATATTCTTTTTACTGATTTCCTCATTTTTACCTGAACTCATCCTTATATATATTTATAGAAAGCTACATTTATATAAAAAAAAAATATATAGGAATGAATTTCGTACGTTAATTTACAAAGATAGACGGTTGAGATTTAATAGATTTTTAATGATTTAATTATATTAAAATATTTCATAACATGATAAGGATATTTTTGTACATATCTAATGAGAGAGAATCATATCTTGTATAAATCTAGGTAACTATCGGCAATTACCGTTTTTTTAATTGAATTTTGATCTTAAATATAGTCAACAATAATTAATTGATCTTTCTCTCTTTCTATCTTCCTCTATCCTCCATTTCCATCGTTCTCTTCTCTCTCATCTCTCCTCCGTGTCACTCGTCCTCTCTCATCTCTTTTCTTTTTACTTTTTTCTTCTCTCTCCTCTATCCTCTCTCCCTCAAGTACATATTTTGCATTGAGAATATATATATGAAGCAATCCGTATAAGAGAATCGCGAATTGCAGGATCCACAAGTCTAATATTCCAAAAAAAACATGCAATTCTAATTCAAATACCATATATGAAAAATTAGTTTGCGGAATAAATTTAATACATTTTCCTTCGCAAATCATTTGCTTGTGGAGAGACGATTTGTATCGTCAGCAACAAACTTATGAAACTTCTTCATATTTCTCTCACTTACGGTCTGAGTATCGTGTGAGCGATAATCCGTCGGGGTTTATCAAAAGGGGAGGAAATAATCGAATTCCAAATTTCGGAATACCTTGAATTCGAAAAACACACAGTGAGTGTGAAGTATGTATGGCCGAAAATTGGTGTGTGGATGATGATTTTCGGCCACCTCCTCCCCTCTATTTATAGATGTAATTTAGGACTAGGTTAGAGTTTCAAAGGGGAATGAGCTTGTACCATCCAATATAAGACCAAGTCCAACTTTATCTTTAATATTTTATTATCAATTAATTGACCAAGTCAAATCCTAACTTAAATTAATTATTAATTAATTCAATTTGACCTAATTAATTTTAATTAATTGAGGTCAAACTTTAAATTTAATTAATTAATTGACCAAGTTAATTTTGACTCCAATTAATACTCTATGAAATATAAGAATGTATATATCTTGTATTAATATTTAATCGACTCAACTATAAGATAAATATTGAACTATTCGGCGTTCACTCAAATTACAGATGTAATCCTCCTTTTATCATTAATTATTTCCTGCGATTAAGATTGTTAAATCCATTAATTAATTTAGTTCGCTGACAACTCAAAGTTAATTAATATATTCATTCGTGAGTGATCCGTTCAAACTTTAATTATTATATATGGAATAAATTGCAACCGGTCGAGTTTCTTATATAATAAACTTTTCTGAACGCCTCTCGTGGATTTAATCAACTCATGATTTACCGAGATGCGATTCCATGTGACAACAATCGAGCATTCTCACTAAACCAATTACCACTATAAAAAACATTATTGTATGAAGTTATGAAAAATCCGCAAGTGCAAACAAATCAAATAAGTGCATAATCAGTCGCGCATACTAATGTCATTGTCACAGATTAAGAAATAAATAGTTTTTGAGATCTCGTTCTTAGCAACAACACGAAGAACTTATCGTGAAACTACACTATATATATATATGCAAGCATGTCTAACAACATATACATACCGAGATCATTATGTCGGCTAAGGTCAGCTCTTGCATCGAATGATACCGCAATCTTTACTGACTAGACTATCCATGTCTGTGTAGGATGTGAACTTTATTCTACAAAGGAGCCGACTGTATTACCTTTCGTGATCATGGATCCACCACACAGTCTACAATTGTAGAAAAATGGACTTGTTTGCAATTAAATCAATAAAAATAAATCACAAACCAATTATAGAAACATTAAATTCTCATTAAACGGAAATGAAAACAAGTTTGTTACAACGTCCAAGCATTAAGCATGCGTTGAATGCATTGTTTATATATATCATACTTGAGATGGTTAGATGTTTTCCGTTTACTTGTATTGTAACATTATAATTTGCATTATATGTATATTAAATTTACAATGTGTTCATCATGTCTGGTAATAATTTCGTGGTGTAATTTATATAAATTTTTGGATTCAAGGTGTGAGCGTAATGTCTATATATTAGAGTTGAGATTGTTAGATATTTTCCGTTTACTGCATTGTAACATGTTATAGTTTGCATTATATGTATATTAACTTTGCAGTGTGTTCATCATAATAGTTTCGTGGCGTAATAATTTTGCATAGTACCTCTTTGAATCATCGTGTTCGATGTGATGGGTTTTATTTTGTCATTTACAACAATTTTCGAATTTAATGTTTATTCAAATTAGTTGCTGAAATTTTGTTATTAAGTGAAAAAGAAATCTTTTTTGAATGATATTCATATCCCATAATTTTCTCTCGATTTGAATAATTTTACTATTGTACCCTTTTGCATTGTAAATTACACAATGAAAATGAACGTTTCAATTTAAATAAAATAAATTTCTAAATATTAATGTCACTTGAATCAACACAAAAATCAACCATCCAAATCGTTTTCTACTTTTGACAGAATGCATAATTTGTATCAGAACTGCTCCCTATATATATACACACATGGAAATTAGATGGAACTCTTGGGTATATATTTTCTTTGTAATTTCAATCAGGTAGTTGTATTCTCTGGTTATCATCTCCTGTGTGAATGCATATTGCTTCAGACTTACATGGACTCTTCTCACTCAGCAACTAAAAACATCAAGACTGACAAAGCAACGCAAAACTAGCTGCATTCATCTATAATTCAAGTGTTCTTGATACCATGTTCCTTGATTCCCTACCAAAAAACAAGTAGACAAAATGCATATTTATAACTTTGGAAAATGGAAATAATCCCCAGAAATTACGAAATAAGTGTAAGTTACGATTTACATCTTATCATAGTCGTAAGAGCAGGGTTTTGGCAATACAAACGACCCATTTACATAGACGAGCAACACAAAAACTGATATAGATCTATAAGCATTTTCACTTTCACTGTGTTACAATATGCATATTCTCTAATCTCGGTATGTAGTCCGACTACTACGATGATGGTTGCAGATGGTGGGTTTCCACACCATAGTGATGTCGTGATAAAAGTTCCATCAAACAAACTCTTCTCCACTCTACAAATAGTTCGTGAAACATAACAGACAAGTAGAGACTGCACAAAACGTACTGAATTGTGACTATCCGTGGAAAGCCATAAACAAGTTCTGCCTCCTTGCATGATCTGGAATTAGGCGGTGAATGGTATCCGGAGGAATGTCCGAAAGTTCTGTCACCAGAAAAGAGTTCTGTTATGACGACTCGAAGCAACTTACAAGATAGAAGAAAAGGTGTTAAAGGGGAAAGCATATAGCAGATGCTTTCCTGCTGGGATCATGGGGAATACAAATTTCATGAATGGACTAGAACACAGATTAGGTCAAAAAGTGACCTGGAATTCCAAAAACACTTCTATAATGCAATGTTTCACTGTACAGATAGCGTTCCTCGCAATTTATGGCAACATTGTTCATATATAGCTTTTGAAAAATGACAACTAAAGTTCAATAAGGCAAACTAAACACATGCAGTATATAGCCCATTATTGAGATAAATTACCTTGAGGTTTAAAATTGAACAGAGGAGGGAGTGGGCGACCATTTGGAAGTCGTGTGTTTGGATCCCTCAGTTCATCGAAGAAAGGATGAATACAAGCTTCCAACTGCAGTGCATCACAAAAAAGAAAAGGAGTGGTGAACTCACCTTTAGTTTCAGAAGTTCAATTACTCTAGCTTGAAACCAAAAGTTAAACTCACAGCTGTACATCGTAGATTTGGTGAGTATTGGAAGAATCGGCATACGAGGTCCACTGCCTCTGGAGGCAGACGCTTCTGGAAAACCTATTAAGCAACCGTGTATTTACACTAAATTGTACTTCAAAGTTGTGAACGTATATTGAGATAATTTGCACATGCTTACACTAAATATATAAAAAGTACAGCAGCAAACAGATTAATTAATAAGGACTAGTTCCAAAATATTTGTAAAATTTAATTATATGCTAGATGAAAGCAATTAAATTAAACGTTCGACTTCAAATTTGATGACCAGTTAAAAACACCAGAGGGGGGCTTGGGAAATACAAAGCAGGGTTTGAAAATGTGTTTTTTGCCTCGAGGCATTTTTCCTTAGGCATGAGGTGTAAGCCTTGAGGCACACCCAGGCGTAAGACTCTAGACAATTCTCTTATTTGGACATCCCATTAAGCTTGACACATTCCTAAAATACTAAAAGTTATCCCTTTAAAAAGGTATGGACCCTACCATCTTTATAACTCTTTCACTACTTTATACGCTTTCCTTAATAACCGTGCCCAAAAGTTCTGTGTCATGCTTATTGGGACAGAGGGATTACCAAATATCATAAACCATATAAATTATATTCCCTCCGTTTCACTATAAGCGGCCACAAGGGATCCGGCACGGAGATTACGAAAGTAAAATGTGTGTTCTAAACATTGTAGAAGTTAATATTTTAAAGCCATTTTTTTCTTTTTGAGAAAGTGGTCTCTTTTAATGGAACAGCCTAATAAGGAAACGTGACAACTTTTAGCGGTATGGAGAGATTACCAAATATCATAAACCAAACAAAAAATCGAAAGTCACAACTAGTTATAATTCTTAATAATCCCAAATTAACTTCCTAATATAAAATATTCATAAATCGAAAGTGCAAGAAATACAAATCATCCCCTGCATCCATCTCCATCCTCATCTACATGCCCACATCTATCTCCTAATTGATAAAAAAAAGCTCATGCTGCCGCACCGGAGAAGATCTCATGCAACTGCTGCTGCATGGGGAAGGGAGTGGAGTGGAAGGTTGTATCGGAGGAGTTAGAGCAAAGAGGAGATATGTAATTTGTGATAGGTTGGGTGATGGTATGTGTAATTTTAATCCTGATTGTGTTAATTATTCATAATTGGTCACTTTAGCCGTAATTGGGTTACTTTGAACAAATCTAGATAAATATGTTATTTGATATTGCAAAACCTGTATGTCAGAAAATGGAAAAATCAGTTTTGAACCACATTTCATGAGGCAGTAGCCTCGCAGCTGCCTCGACTGATTTGAGGCGCAAGCCTCAACCAGATCCATGAGGGGGCTAATCGAGTCTACCCGAGGCGGGCCTCACGGTCGCCATTTGAAACTATGGTACAAAGAAAGAAATCATCATCGAGTTAAGAAAGAAACTATGTATAAAGCATTCTATGCAAATATTCATACATCAAGCATAAGCCTTTTGACAGAAAAAAAGATTTAAAAGACTCATCTTAACAGAGCAAGACTGCATACCTTGTGCCAAGGATGGGGCTTGATCTGTGGAAACTTGAACTCCGTGTAGTTTGGATTCATGCATTTGATCTCCTCTCTGGTAGGTGTTCCCAAAACCTAGCATTATTCCGATTACATGAATTAAGTGAAGAAGAAAATACCAAGTTTGGAGATACATAATCTTTCTCTGCATTCTCTCTAATTGATCAGATGAAAGAATATCACATCAAAGTCAAACATAAAACATTAAAACCATTTAACATATATGATATGTTTACCACTACAAGGACCCAATGCAACAGATTAACTTTTAACATCTACCAGGGCTTGTATTACCTTAATTATTTCTACAAGTTGATCTATTCCACTCTCCCCAGGAAATAAAGGCTGAAAATTAATTATCAGGGATATAAGTAACAAGTATCAAGAAAAGAACAAAATATTGTAAAATTTTAAGAACTTCCACACATTGTATAACCTGTCCAAGAAGTAATTCAGCCATAACACATCCTGTTGACCATATATCAATTGCAGTCGTATACTCAGTGGCACCAAATATAAGTTCTGGAGCTCTGTAATATCTTGAACATATATAGGAAACATTGGGTTCTCCTTTCACCTGAGTAATAAACATATGGCATGAATGATAGCACACTATAGCTGATGACTAGTGTTAAACCAAAACTTACCAAAACTTTTGCACTTCCAAAATCACAAAGTTTTAGTTGATGAGTATGTGGATTCACCTGGTCAATTGAATTGTCAGTCCCCCTAATAGTTAACAGGTATGTAAATCAATTTAATTTTCTTGACAGAACCGATATTAATAGCACATCTCAACTAACAGTTACTCATTTACATATAAGAAAGCCCCAGTCAGTTACTGATATTTATGAAACCATGTGAACATTCAGGTACATATACATTCCACTATGGACACGGTGCTCTGACAAGAGTGGCCAGCTACGACAGTACGACCATTAGGCAATGATAGTGAAAAGTAATTGAAGAAATAAAAGCATACCCCCTCCGTGCACCAAAACTGAAGTGTGCATCACTTTCGGTGGCACGTGTTTTAAGAATTGTGTTAGAGCGAAGAGTTAGTGGAGATGGGATGCACAATCTAAAGTAATTTATGGGGTAAAAATTAAAGAAATTAAGCGTGTCCAAGTTACAAAATGGATAATGTGCACTTTTGCTAGATGTCCCGAAATGGAATTAATTGTACAGTTTTAGTGGACAAAGGGAGTATATACCTATATATACTTTGAAGTGCTTGTACAATTATTTTAATCCTATATTACAATGACCACTTCATATCAAAAGATTGACTGCCTACTAATCAAACATAAAGAATTCTCATCGACTCCAGACTGAACATGTGATAAGACACAGAAATTAGATAATCAACGGTGAGAACCCGCTGCCCAAAGCCACAAGGCTAATCTTAATGTTTTTCCCCCCTCTGGCGCTAACCCTAATTAGGGGTTTAAATACCCTTCTAATAATACCAACAATAGAAAACTTAAATTAAAAGCCCAATAGAAAAAGAACCAACAATAAAAGCCCACTAGAAAAATAACAAATGACAATAAGTAAAAGATACTGCAACTCCCCAGCCCACGAACAGTGGGCTCAAGCCCGTCCCCGCCTTCGGTAAACCAACAAGGGTCTCGGCCCATCCTCCGCGCCGAGCCCTTGCTCCTGCTCTCTATCAACTCTATCCTCCTTCGAAACAACCTTGTCCGCAAGGTTGAAGTCTGGAAACTGGCTCTGAAAACTAACTTTACTCATCCAAGTAGCATCATCAACCGGTTGCCCAATCCATTTAACCAACAGTTGTTCCTCATCCTCTCCTTTCTCACGCTCTTTCCTCCAAGCTAGCACCTCATCGGGTTCAAACACTGGTCCCACGGGCAGCTCCAAACTCTCCGGCAACTCCACTTCCACTGGATGGTCGCCCACCACCCGCCGCAGCTGCGACACATGAAACACAGGGTGTATGCGGCTAGCGGGTGGTAAGGACAACCTATACGCCGTAGGACCCACGCGCGCCTCAACCAAAAACGGACCATAGAACTTGGGTGACAACTTATGGTAAGGTTGACGAAACACTATAGACTGTCGATGCGGTCGAACTTTCAGGAATACCTTATCCCCAACCTGGAAGACCACCTCCCGGCGACGCTTGTTAGCTTGTTTAACCATGCTCTGCTGTGCCTTCTCCAAATTACTTTTCAGACGCACCAACATGGCGTCGCGACTGCCTAAAACATCGGCCACAGCAGCCACCCTACTCTCACCAGGCAAAAATCGTTGGAGAGTGGGAGGAACCCAACCGTACACGATCTCGAATGGGGTAACTCGGGCAGCCGTCTGAAATGCCGTATTGTACCAATATTCAGCCCATGGAAGCCACCGTAACCACTGCTTTGGTTGTTCACAAGTGAAACAACGCAAATAAGTTTCCAGCACCCGATTCAAGGCCTCCGTTTGACCATCCGTTTCCGGATGGTAGGCCGAACTGAACTTCAATTGTGTCCCCGATAATGCAAACAGCTCCTTCCAGAACGCACTAACAAATAAAGAGTCACGATCACTAACAATTGACCTCGGAATCCCATGCAGTCGCACCACTTCTTTAGCAAACACTTCCGCTACTGAACGCGCGGTAACAGGCGCCTTGAGTGCTATAAAGTGTCCGTATTTGGATAAACGATCCACCACCACCAACACTGATGTGTAACCCTTCGACTTGGGTAAGCAAGTGATGAAATCCATCGAGATATCCTCCCAAATCAGATCTGGAATGGGTAAGGGCTGGAGCAGCCCGGCTGGAGACATCGTTTCATACTTGGCCTTTTGGCAAACCAAGCACTGAGCTACATAACTCTGTACTCGACGGAACATACCTCTCCAATACACATTCAACGCCAATCTCCTATAGGTGCGATACACACCTGCATGACCCCCTGTCGGTGTATCGTGGAATTCTTCCAACAAAAAAGGAATCCACTTAGAATTAGAGGCCAACACTAAGCGCCCTTTAAAGAGCAGACGCCCCCCTAGCAATGCAAAACCCGGCCTACTAGTGGGTTCTGTGTTCAACGCCTGCACAATGCTTTGTACAAACTCATCGCGCTGCTGTTCGTCCTCCACATCAGGTAATCCCAACCACTCTGGGCCACTAATCGCAGCCAATGAAACCTCATCCCCTCTTCTTGAAAGGGCATCCGCCGCAGTATTTGATATTCCTGTCTTATATTCAATCACAAAATCGTACCCTAATAACTTCGCCACCCAAACTTGTTGCGATGGAGTCGCTATGCGCTGAGTGAGGAGATGTTTGAGGCTGCGATGATCAGTGCGCACCACAAATCGCCGCCCAATCAGATATGGGCGCCAAAGTTGTACTGCCAAGGCCAATCCCATCATTTCTCGCTCGTAGGCTGACTTGGAGAGGGTGCGGTCAGCTAAGGACTTGCTGAAATATGCTATGGGTCGCCGCTCCTGCATGAGCACTGCCCCAACACCAGTACCCGACGCATCACACTCCACCACAAACTGACGATCAAACTGAGGCATAGCTAACACGGGCGCCTCAGTCAATGCCTTCTTAAGACGATGAAATGCCTCCTCGGCCTCTCGAGGCCATACGAACCGAGCTGCAGCTTCTTTCTTTAAAAGTGTCGTGAGTGGCCGCGCAATAAGGCCATACTCCCTCACAAACCTCCTGTAATAACCTGTCAAGCCCAAAAATCCCCGAACCTCGTGAACTGAACGTGGTTGCGGCCAGTCCACGACAGCACTAACTTTTGTTGGGTCCATTGCTACCCCGGCTTGGGAAATAATATGTCCTAAGTATTCAACCTTGAGACACCCAAATGCACACTTCTTCTGATTAGCTCTGAACTGATTCTCTACAAGGATGCGCAAAACCAAACTCAACTGCCCACGGTGGTCTTCCCACGACCGACTATACACCAATATGTCATCAAAAAAACCAATACAAACTTTCGCAAGAAAGGTCGAAATAAGTCATTCATGGTGGATTGAAATGTAGCAGGAGCATTCGTCAATCCAAAAGGCATTACCAAGAATTCATAATGCCCACTATGCGTCCTGAATGCCGTTTTATGGATATCGGGGCCAGCCACCCGTATTTGATGGTAACCAGAGCGCAAATCTATCTTGGAAAACACAACAGCTCCTGCCAATTCATCCAACATCTCTTGAATCACCGGAATTGGGTATTTATCCGGCACCGTGGACTTATTGAGCTCCCGATAGTCTACACAAAATCGCCAACTGCTATCTTTCTTTTTAACCAATAAGACCGGGCTCGAGAAAGGGCTCGAACTTGGCCGAATAATACCTGCTCGCAGCATATCGTCTACCAACCGTTCAATCTCATCTTTTTGCAAGTGGCCGTATCAGTAAGGTCGAACTGACACCGGCTTTGCACCCGGGGCCAATTCTATCCGGTGATCTATCGCTCGACGCGGGGGCAGCCCCTGTGGCTCCTCAAAAACGATGGTATGCTGTCTGAGTACATCATCCAACTGCCCTGTGGCGGCATCGTAGAGTTTCGTGGGTTCGCGGTCAAGAACAACCGCCCAAAATTCGACATCAGTAGTCTTGATCAAGGTGCGACCGTGCGAAGACTCACCATGTTCCGGCACATCGCTGGGTCCCCTTTTAACTCCACTCGATCCCCACCCCACTCAAAGTTCATGGTCAAAGTTTCCCAATTCGTGCGAACCTCCCCCAACGTGGCAAGCCATGCCACTCCGAGAATTATATCCACTCCACCCAGGTCAAACACGTAGCAATCTGCCTTAATTGCACACCCTGGCAACGAGATGGGTAGTTGCCTACACACCCTTTCAGACTCTTGTCGATGCCCATCACCCAACTGCACCCCGAATCTGCCTGTCTTATCGGGTTTTAGTCGCAGTATGGAGACCAGGGATGAAGAAATGAAATTGTGGCTTGCTTCGCTATCAATCAAGATCGTGACTGTGCACCCTTCGACCACTCCCTGAAGCCTCATAGTACGAGGGCTGAAAATTCCAGCCATAGAATAAACCGGAAAATCTCCTTCTCCATTTGTATCCCCTTGATCCTCCTGAACTTCCTCGTACCCCGTCACCTCGAAGTACTCATACTGTTGGAGATCCAACTCCTCATCTTCCTCCGCTAACATCACTCTTAACTGCTTGAAAGGGCAGTCATGCCCGGGTGTAAAGGGTTTCTTACACCTAAAGCATAGCCCCTTTGCCCTGAGTTCTTCTAACACTTTCGGCGGAAGTCGAGTGAATCTGGAACGAGCTGTGGATTGCCCTGACAGCCCTGAATTTGTCACCGAGGACTGCCCTGCAGCTTTATAAAACCCGCCACTCGACCCCCGCACACTACCACCCCCTGTTGATGTGTTACTCCCTCCTGGTGGCCTCGAAAAATTGCCCGAACGCCCCCCTGAACCACTGAAAGTATGACTCCCTCGCCCTCCATTCTGGAAGGATAGATTGTCCTCAATATCTCTGGCTAATTCCATCGCTGTCTCCAAATCATTCGGGCGAAGCAGCCGTAGTGAGCTCCGGATCGGGCCCTTTAACCCGTTCAGGAAATACCCCAAATAATGTGCATCAAACAGTCCTGGAA
This sequence comes from Leonotis leonurus, assembly GCA_026898415.1. Lineage (NCBI taxonomy): Eukaryota > Viridiplantae > Streptophyta > Magnoliopsida > Lamiales > Lamiaceae > Leonotis > Leonotis leonurus. The sequence goes on from JAPKLX010000232.1 coordinate 357,202, forward strand.
CCTGACTCGCTAATTGAACAAAAACAGATATGTAATCTTCCACTGCTCCGTCTTGCCTAACTCCAGATAGCCGTTCGAATCTGCTGCCTTTAAACCTCGTGTCAAATCGTGCAACCAGCGCCTGCGTGAACTCATCCAATGATATTCCTGGCTTCCTTGCCCTCAGCCATGTCAACCAGTATAAAGCAGGCCCGTCCATGGCAACCACAGCCGCTGCGACCTTCCTGTCCGGTGGAGTGCAATTTAATTCGAATTGCTGCTCGGCTCTTGCTATCCATCCAATCGGGTCGTCCCCTTCAAACGATGGTAGCAGTGCCACGTCTCTACGCGCCTGTTCGTTCGTGGGTGGCACTTCCGTGTCTCCCTGCGTCGCTCCTCCGGATGATTGCTCCTCTGTCGATCGCTGCATAATCACTTTCGACAGCGCCGCCAGAGACTCCGCGATCTCCGCCAATTGCTTGCTGTTCAGATCCAATTTCTTCGTCATCTCAGCCTGATCGGCCTCGAGTTTATCCAATCGATCACCGTTCGATCTCGTCATTCCGGCGGGAACAGGATCCGGCAGGTCGGACCAATTGATAAGACACAGAAATTAGATAATCAACGGTGAGAACCCGCTGCCCAAAGCCACAAGGCTAATCTTAATGTTTTTCCCCCCTCTGGCGCTAACCCTAATTAGGGGTTTAAATACCCTTCTAATAATACCAACAATAGAAAACTTAAATTAAAAGCCCAATAGAAAAAGAACCAACAATAAAAGCCCACTAGAAAAATAACAAATGACAATAAGTAAAAGATACTGCAACTCCCCAGCCCACGAACAGTGGGCTCAAGCCCGTCCCCGCCTTCGGTAAACCAACAAGGGTCTCGGCCCATCCTCCGCGCCGAACCCTTGCTCCTGCTCTCTATCAACATGCTATTCATAAACTATAGAATAAATTATGTAAAATACTCCCTCCGTCCACGAAGAACTTGCTCTTTTGGGTTCGGCACGGGTTTTAATGAATGATTTGAATGTGTTGTGGATAGAATAAGGATCTCATAATATTTATTAATTATATATTTGTATGTGAATGAAAGAAAAGTTAGTGGTTGATTGATAAATAAATTAAATATGTTAAGAGTGGAATAAGGGTCCCACATTATTTACAATTAAATATCTAATATGAGTGATTTGAGAGTTAATAGTGGGTCCAACAATGAGTATAATTATTAGAAATAGAAATGTGCAAGTTTTTCGTGGACAAAATAAGGTAGAGAAATGTGCAAGTTTTTCGTGGACAAAATAAGGTAGAGAAATGTGCAAGTTTTTCGTGGACGAATGGAGTATAACTATAACACCAAGCTGATTCACTAGAATTAACAAAGTTGGAAAATTAGAAGCACTAAAGCTGCATATGAGAACCCACCATTACACAGAATTATTGAACATTGATGGATCGGATAACCTTTGTTTCCTTTCAGCCAAAATCATCTAAACACTAGGAGAGATTTCATATCATAAAAGTTTAAACCATGATATCATGTCTGTTGTTATTTGTGATCTTTCAATTATGAAGATAGATCAGTTATGCCTATATAACCATGCACAATAACACACCTGAGAAGCTGAGATAATGTTAAAAGTTATGAACAAAGGAAACATTCTTGGAAAGGTTATTGCATTCCACCCAGAGTCTTAAATTAACGGAAGTGAATGTTTTTGTATCAGCTATGACATTGGATAAACAATCTGATCATTAATTTTTCATAAACTAATGTGATTGGGATACAACCAAATTACCATCAAGAATAAAAGAATATACTTACAAGTAAATTTTGAGGCTTGATATCCCGATGACAAATACCAATACAATTATGTATGTAAGCAAGGGCTCGACATATCTGCATAAAGAGATAGAATTTGAAACAAGGAGAAAGATAGAGGTAAAAATGTTGAAGGAGAATAACAAAGCATACATCTCCAAGTTTTCCAGTATTAACAATTTTTGTCCAAACATTTTACCCCATAGACACATCAATTTATACAGAATGAATACTTATAGCTCTTCAAATATGTGCAGCTGCCTCCTCTTTCAGTGTACAAGAAATATTCTTAAAGCAATGCCGGTTATAAGAGCATTATCATTAACCACAAAAGAATCTTTTATAAAGAAAATTTGAAGAGCCACATCTATGTATGAAATTTCAATGAAGCAAATTTGAAGAAAATTTCAATAATCTTTATACATTATGGGCACACATTGTACTGTCCATCAATATGTAGAATATTCACCTAACTGAACATTACAAGAAGCTATTAGAAGTTTGATGTTACAGGGTGTGAGAACATATAGACCCTTGATACCAACCAAATGAACTGGTTTATGGCACAATAAATTCTTCATAAATCAAGATTCTTCATAAATCAAGTATGTTAACAACTGAATGCAATAGATGGAACAATCTAAAGAGGAACATGTCCAGGCATCTATGCTTATGCTTATGCTATGCAGTATGCACAGTTGCAAATTTTACACAGTACAGTAAAGTAGCATGCCACATTCCATGAACTTGATAAATAGAACATTATCATGATAATTAACAGAAAACAGCTACCACACACTGACTAGATGTCTTAGCATTTCTAGTAGCACAAGTGAACTTTTGAGCTCAGGCATGCAAGAAAAGAGACAGATAAAATCCAAATGAATGGGTGAGATATATCACAACTTAAATCACTATCCCCAAATAAAAAGAATAAAATCCAACAAACACAAAAATATACAAAAAATAAGAGTTTCCGCATGCCTGGTATGTGTAAAGTTTGACATATATCAAAGGCATTCTCTGGTTCATTCTGTTGTATTGTCGTGCAATGCGGTTAACAGTTTCAGGAACATATTCCAAAACAAGATTTAGGTAAAGCTCCTCCTTCTCAGTTTTTGCGAAAAATGAATGCTTAAGAGCTACAATGTTGGAGTGGTCCAACATTTGCATAATCTGCAACTCCCTATTCTTGTAGCGCTTGTCCTGAAGAACTTTCTTGATAGCAACAATTTCACCAGTCTCTCTGCATTTTGCCTGTTAAAAGCAGTACCAATTAAGGTGGGGAGACAGAAGCACAGACCAGATGATCGTCATGACAAGAATGCACACTTAAAATTTAAATTATTGCAATATGGCATACTTGAAATACCACTCCAAATGAACCAGTTCCAACAACATGTTCTGCTATATAGTTTACGACCTGTAAATTCAAATAGAGCAAACATATTATCTTCAAAATCTTATGTGATAATTCTGAAAGTAATCTTGACCAACCTGCTTGGATTGACCATTCCTGCCAGCAATAGTGGTTCTTATTACATGCCCGGTTTCAGCACCCACACCATCAATTATATCAGGCTCGCTGTCCTGCTTAATAAAGGAAATATCTGTCACATTTTTTAAAATTAAGTAGATATGAGGACAAGTAGTCAAGCAAAAGTTACTAAATGTATAAACAACAAGCCTAAAAACATTGACAGGTAAGCAAGGAAGATACCACACACTTACCCTATCATCATCAGGTTCCACTCTATCCCTTAATCTCATTTCAAGCATCTCTCTTCCTAGCCAGTCAACTGAACTAGAGGAGACTTTGAAGCCATTGTTAGAAGATCTTGAACTTCCAGCTCCTCCTTGTCCTAGGCCAGCAGATGCCATGAGTGAGGCCGATGAGTTTCGAACAATTTCTTATGGTCTCCAAATTCTTAGGATATGCCACTCCATGTCATGATGGCAACGTTCACCTAAAGAAATGCAAAAAAGTCATTTAGGTAGTTTTACGTTTACCTTGTGCATAGTATAAATTTTTTATTTTCTGATAAAATGCTATATAAAATAAAACCATTGAGTTGGAGATAGAGGGAATTCAAATTTTTACTCAATTGTAACCAAATATACAACCCATTAAATGGGAATGATGGGTAGATAGTTTAGCTCAGGTACTCATGTCTGAGAGAGTGTCAGGTACTTCTGTTAATTGTAATTCTATATTTATTGTGCTTGAACTATATGAGAACTGCAATAGACAAATTGTATCCCTATGTATGCATACTGTAACGAATACATTAAAAGCCCATAAATTGAAATTGATGAATGTAATACAGGACCAGTTCATTTTATCTGAAAATGAAATATATGAAAAAAATTATTAAATGCTACTAAAGACAACCCAACTAATCAAGTGAGCCAGGTTCAGCGTAAGGTCGAATTTTTCACCAACAAAAAGTAACTAAGCAAGCCACAAATGCAACCATCCAAAACCTCGCCTTTTCAGCACAATTAGGCACAATCGAGTGATCAAACTGCAATCAGCAAATTGAGTGCTAAGAACAATCCGTAAAGAACAAACCGAACCTTCAGCTACTGCCAGGCTCTATAATCTCAGATCTTGCACTTGAGGGGGAGATTTGGGAAAATAGAGTAATAGAAGCTCTACGGAATTCCGAGATTTCTTCGAATTTATTCGGAAACGGGAGCTCTGCGTGGACTGTGGGGAGGCGGAGTGAATGAATGGGGAGTGGGCATGGCGGCAGGGGACGGCAACGTCGAGTGGAGGAGGAGGAAGAGGAAAAATTATGTAGAGTGGAGGTTTTCTCTTTGAAAATGAAAGGGGGCGCCGTGTGAGCTGTGTGTAGTGAGATGAGTAGCAGTGTGGGTCAATTGAGAAAATATTCAATCAAGTGTGTTACTTAATACCCACCATTCATAAAATGGTCTATGATTAGTTTTGTGGGTTTTGTGGGGATGAAGTGAAACTAATGTAAACGAATCGGAAATTATTTGTTGGCCCCAAAAAGTAATCACATATATTGGAAAAAATACATGGCGAAAAAGTGTGTTTTTTTTCATGGAAATGAGTGTTTTGACTAAGATCCGTAAAATGTATGCTCTTCTAAGCTCGTTTTACTAGTCGTCATATTTGGGCAAAAGATTGTGGTCTGGTACTTGATAAAATGTGGTTCTCACACCGGTATCAACCTTAAAACACATCTCAAATTGTGGTATAGGCGGTCATCAGGGCCGTATCTGTACTCCGGGAGGCCCTAGGCGAAAAAAAAACGGGCCCCCAAAATTTTTTAAAATATTGTATTATTGGGCCCCCAAAAATAATACTCTCCCTTGGGCCTAAACATTATATTATGATTTCAAAAATTTTATAATATTTCAAAATAATACTCTCTTCTCCCTTGGAAATTTTCAAAATATTGTATTGAAAAAACGGGCCCCCAAAAATAATACTCTCCCTTGGACCTAAACATTGTATTATGATTTCAAAAATTTTGATAGCATAGCTAAAAATTAAAAAAAAATTGATAGCATAGCTGAAAATTAAAAAAAAAAAAAAAAAATTGGGCCCCCAAAAATTTTGGGCCCTAGGCGTGGGCCTACTGTGCCTATAGGCAAATCCGGCCCTGGCGGTCATCTTACTACCATATGAATAAAGGTAAACTGGAATCGAGGGCGGAGAAAGAAGTTTTCATGAGGCACGCAGAGGGAAGTGAAATGTTATAGAATCTAGTCTCTATCCGAAAAAAAAAAAGATTAATTCTTAGTAGAAATGTATTTTTTTTTATGAGAATGCGATGTGACTGTATCAAGGCAATAGATAATTGTTGAGAACCCCACGAATTTATTAAGTTTTGATGATGTTTATCGAAACAACACTTAGATTTAATTATAAGTTCTTTAAAATCAAGTGATCAATATCATCTGTTAAAGGATAGCACGATTTATAAAAGAGCAGGTCGATCTTTAAACGACCTGACTGTATTATCTTAATGAGCTTACTTGGACATATTAATTACTACTACTACGAGTATAAGTTTATTTTTACAGTTAGCTAAAGTTGTAATGGAGCAGGTCGACTATAACGACCTGTCTTTATCTTAGCAGCTAGTTGTATTCATTCTTAGAACTACCTGTTATGGTTTTAGACTTAACTTATTTTCTTTATATAGATCGATATTGTAAAAGGAAGTTTGAATTTTCAAACTTACTTATGAGAACGATCTGTTTATCTAGCTGTAGAAGGAACAACTCGATAGCTGTAGAAGGAACAACTCGATAGTTTGTAAACGAGCTACTTCTGTAGCATGTTAACTCGGAAGACAAGGAGAAAACTTAGAAAGATGACTTGGTATCAAACAGGTTGATACTCAAAGAACAGCTCACTGGTCCAAAAAGAATAGGTCAATCTCAAACGACTTGTTCTCTATCGAATTAGTTGTTCACCTAAAGTTTGTCCTAGAAATTGAGGAGAAGACTCAAAGTATCAACTTGGTCTCATACAAGTTGATTCTTGAAGAGCAGATCGATGACCAGCTCATTCCAATCCAACTGCAAATCAACATGTAGCTAGTTGGTCCATACAATAACTATGGTGGACTGCTGACATACTTAAATTTGACATAAGTCAAACCATCCAGTGAGTTGTCACATCAAAGATGATATTTTAAGAAATAAAGTACAAGAATATCAAAGTAGAAGTATGCTATAACCCCAAAATCGTGGTCTAGTGGTGGTGTGGAAGATGGTCGAGGAGTGCAGCCGAGGCCGTGTCGAAACGTGGTGCCGAGACACAACGTGATGTGGTGCATGACGTAGGGATGGGGCAACGTGGGTATTATCCCTTGTGCCAAGAGTGGCACAAGAATAGTGCGTGGCATGAGCCGGAGACGTGGGCCGAGACATATGCGGGACATGAGATAGAGACATGGGCCGAGACATATGCGAGACGTGGGCCAAGGCGTGGTGCCATGGCGCAATACCGAGCAGAGCGACACAAGGATGACCAAAGAGTGACACGCGCGTGTGGCGCGCGCTACTGGCCGAGAGTTGGCCGAGAGATGGCCGAGAGTGGCGAACAAGCATGTCGCGCGCCACAGGCCGAGAGCTGCAGAGACATTGCCGAGCGGCGTGCGAGTGTGGCATGCGCCAACAGTATGAGCGTGGCACGATCATGGCACGAATGCGGCACGGGCACAGTATGGACTTAGCACGGGTGTGGCATGGGCGCGGCACGGAGCATGGCGCAGGCATGTCGAGGGCGTAGCGTGGACCGCGGACGACAGTTGCGAGCGAACACGAGCCGTCGGGCGCGCAAAGCACGGGAGCGGAGCGCGAACGAGACCAAGTCAAAGGAGTGTGAGCAAATTGTGGGCTACGATTGTGGTAACAAACCCCACCGTTTGGGGAGTTGTTGGATGTTCCAGACGACGCCACATGGCGCTTATTTGACTTAGTCTAGCTTTAGTTAGCCCAAGCCCATTGTAAGCCCAATGAAGGGGGCGTATCCTTCACATCTATAAATAAGTCTTGAGTTGCACGCCCCTCCCTAAGTATTCCAAGCGTGAGATAGTTTGAGAGAAATGAGAGTTTGGGGTGATTGTGTGTGCAAGCCTTGGTTCCTTTTTATGTGAGTAATAAAAAGGTTGGGAGCGAGATATCCCATAAACTTGAGTGTGTCCCTACATTTATATATTGTGTCCGCTGCGTAATACATAATTGTGGGTAAGGTTTGGGGAGACCTAATCATTCCATAGGCGGGCGTGAGTGCTCATTTGATAAGGCTGGTCAAGGGTGCGTGCCTTGGCGTTGGCACGGGGTGAATATTTTGGGCCACCGAGTTCACCCTGTGACAGTTGGTATCAGAGCCTCATTTGGCTCTGTGCCTCGGTTGTGGGAGTCGTTTGCTTGGTTGTGTGGGCGGCGAGAGGTCGCCGCTGCGGAGCCGAAGGTGGTGCATGCGTGCACCACCGTCCTTCTGCGTTGCTAGGACGGCTATGGGAGCCATGCTGCTGTGGTGCGTGGTGCGCCATTGTATGGGTCGAAGGTTGTGCGTGCGAGCACCATCTTGTTGCGTGAGAAGTTTGTGCCATTTTTGTAGAAAGGATGGTGTAAAATCGAGACTTTGCTACGTTAGAGGAGCAGGTTGGCCGTTTGGAGGCTCTGTTGGTGCTGTACAAGCTTGAGGCTTGTGCGATGAGTTGCATCTCATGAAGAGTGCGCTCCGTTCTTCATCGAAGGTGTATGTCCCGGAGTCGAAGCCGTTCGAAGGAGCCCGAAGCTCTAAGGAGCTTGAGAATATTCTGTGGGATATGGAGACATATTTCACTGCCTCGCATATCCCCGAGGCCGAGAAATTCCCGATCACTAGCATGTATTTGGTGGGTGATGCAAAGCTTTGGTGGCGAACTTGACAAACGGACACAGGTAGTGCGGGATGGCGAGAGATAGTCTCGTGGGATGTGCTTAAGAAGGAGTTGAATGATCAATTCCTTCCATTGAATGCGTCGTGGGTAGCGAGAAACAAATTGAGAAAGCTCAAGCACGTGGGAGCCGTGCATGAGTATGTCAAGGAGTTTAGCTCTTTGATGTTGGATGTACGTGGAATGGCTGAGGAAGATAAGGTCTTCAACTTCATCGTCGGATTCCAACCTTAGGCCCAAGCTAAGCTGTAGCGCAAGGGAGTCCAAGACTTGCAATCCGCCATTACCACTGCGAATAGCCTTATTGATTATCGAGGAAGGGATAAGGCCGAACCCGAGCGAAGGAAGGATAAGGGCAAAAGTAGGAAGACGAGGGAGAAAGTCATTTCCAACGAGGTGGGCACCAATCTGAATGATGTCCCCTCCAAGTCCGTGGTTAAATGGAAGTGGGGGTGCTTCATTTGTGATGGCGAGCACCGGATGAGAGACTGCCCGAAGCGTGCAAAGTTGAACGCACTTATGGCTGCTGAAAACGAGGAGCGTGAGGCTCCTAGGTTCAAAAGAGTACATGTCTCAAGCATGCAAGTGTTGGAGAGTTGAGTTGGTCTGACCAAGCACTAGAGGAAGGTGCCGGGTCGCGGATGATGAGGACGTCATCTGAATTCGATGGGGGAGGTTTGCTACAGCCCAAAAATTGTGGTCTAGTGGTGGTGCGGAAGATGGCTGAAGCCGTGTCGAGGTGTGGTGCCGAGACACAACGTGATGTGGTGCATGACGTTGGAATGGGGCAACGTGAGTGTTGTCCTTTGTGCCAAGAGTGGCACAAGAATAGTGCGTGGCATGAGACGGAGACGTGGGCCGAGACATGTGCGGGACATGAGAAGGAGACGTGGGCCAAGGCGTGGTGCCATGGCCCAGTGCTGAGCGGAGAGGCATAAGAATGACCGAAGACTGGCACACGCATGTGGCGCGTGCCACTGGCCGAGAGATGGCAAAGAGTGGCGCGCGAGCTTGGCACGCGCCACTGTCCAAGAGATGGCCAAGAAGTGGCCCGCGAGCGTGGTGCACGCCACTGGCCGAGAGCTGTCGAGACATTGCCGAGCAACACGCGAGTGTGGCGCGCGCCAACGGCACGGGTGTGGCACGAGCGTGGCATGGATGCAGAACAGAGCATGGTGCAGGCAAGGCGAGGGCGTGGCGCGGGCATGACGCGGGGTGGCGCGGGCCGCGGACGAAAGTTGCGAGCGAGCGCGGGCTATGGGGCAATGGTTGTGCTGGCACGGGCCAAGAAGCGTTGGGCGCGCGAAGTACAGGAGCGGAGCACGAATGAGACCATGTCAAAGAAGCGTGAGCAAATTGTGGGCAACGGTTGTGGTAAAAAATCCCACGTTTTGGGGGACTTGTTGGATGAACAAGTCTTGGATGTGCCAGACAACGCCACAAGGCGCTTATTTGACTTAGTCAAGCTTTAGTTAGCCCAAGCCCATTGTAAGCCTAGTGAAGGGGGCGTGTCCTTCACATCTATAAATTAGTCTTGAGTTTCACGCCCCTCTCTAAATATTCCAAGCGTGAGATAGTTTGAGAGAAACGAGAGTTTGGGGTGATTGTGTGTCCAAGCCTTGGTTCCTTTTTATGTGAGTAATAAAAAGGTTGTGAGTGAGATATCCTGTAAACTTGAGTGTGTCCCTACATTTATATATTGTGTCCGCTGTGTAATACATAATTGTGGGTAAGGTTTGGGGCGACATAATCATTCCATAGGCGGCTGTGAGTGCTCGTTTGAGAAGGCTGGTCAAGGTTGCATGCCTTGGTGCCGGCACGGGTTGAAAAATTTGGGCCACCGAATTCACCCTGTGATAAAGTGTGATAGATCATTCTTTTCTTGAAAAGCACTGAAAAATTGCGTGAAAGGTGGAACTTCAAGCAATGGAGACAACACATATAACATCACTTTACCGTGCATTAAATGCTGCATTTAATGCGATGAAGAAGGACACTTCATCTCTCAAACGGCTAGTTCCAACAATTGTTCTATAAATACCACCTTTCATCTCCAGAAAGAGTACGAGAAATCTTTCATCATCAACGCTGAAACTCTGCTCGAATTTCTTCAACCCTCATCGTTCAAAGCACTTCTAATCCTTCTAGGTTTGTCAATTGCTAGCTATAGCTTGTAGATATTGTTTTATGAAAATCATTCCAACCCAAACTCAAAGATCAAGTGTGATCGTAGTTAGCTTTCTTCCTAGATTATAGCTTTCAATCTTCGAAGTTATTGTAAGTTGTAAACGGGTCATGAACCTAAACTCGTGCACGAAGAACATACCTATTTTTGATAGTTTTTTGTGGCTTGTACTCAACGAGTAGAAAGAAAATGAGATTTAGTTAATTTTTGATCTAGTTTTGATCGAGCCATGGACGTAGGGTTGTTTGCCCGTACCACGTAAAATCACGTGTTCTTCCTCTTTCTATATCTTACTTTGATTATTTCACTAATTGCATATCATATTCTTTAAAAACAACTTGCTAATCTATTTGAGTAAGATAATTGGTTTTCATTAACAAAGAGCTATTAACTAACAATTTTCGCACACAACTTTGTTTAAGTTTAACTTACCATAAGTTATTCTTCATCATTGTTAATCACTCTTTCAAGAGCTTACTTGAGTTTGCTTAAGTCTTTGTAAAAGAAGAATTAAGCTTACTAAACAAGCTATCTTACAAGTTTAAGTGTGCTTAAACCTTGAGTTATTAAGCTAAAACAACAAAACCTTAAAAGCTTTGAATTGGTATATTCCCCTCCCCCATACACCAATCTATCTCTTTAGACACCAACAATAAACCAAAAAATGAGTGATATTCAAAGGGGAATGATAAGAGAGTTGACGAGGGAGCTGACAACCAGGTGGAGTTGCAGCAAGTTGGAGAGCATCTAGCTGAACTTATCCACAAAGCAGGTTAATAGGCAGGTCACCATGCAGATCGTGATCGACTTGGTGGTGCACATGTCAATGGAATCAACCTCGATTTTGAGGAGCAGCAAGCTGAGAAAGAGCAACACGCTGCATCTAGACTGGAAGCAGGTCAACTTCAGTCATCAACCAATGCAGTACAATATAGCTCTCGATTGAGCTAGAAAGACTGGAACAGGCTCCCACTACGTTATAAGTTTGATGACATGGTTAGGTATGCTCTGCAAGTCACAAATGAGGTGAAGTCTTTTGAGCCATCTACCTATCATGAAGTTATGATGTGTTCTGAAGCCACACAATGGCTTGCAGCAATGGAAGATAAGATCAAGTCGCTTCACAAGAATGACACTTGGGATCTAGTAAAGTGACATGCAGAGAGGCAGATCGTCACATGCAAGTGAGCGTGTAAGAAGAATGAAGTATTATCCTCGGAAAATTGTGTGAAATATAAAGCTCAGTTGGTTGCAAGAGGGTTTAGTCAAAATGAAGGAATTGACTGCGATGAGATCTTCTCTCTGGTGGTTAGACATACTTCCATCAGAGTGATACTTTAAATGGTAGCAGAACACGACCTTGAACTTGAGAAGATCGATGTCAAGATGACTTTCTTACATGTAGTGCTCGATAAGGATATTAACATGACATATTCAGATGATTATCAAATTTCAGGCAAAGAACAATTTGTGTGCAAACTGAAAAAGTCCTTATATTGGCTTAAGTAGTCCCTGAGGCAATGACAAGAGAGGTTTCATGGGTATATAGATTAGATCAGATACAAAAGAAGTCTGCATGATAGCGTCATCTATCATAGTGAGTTGAAAGATGGATCTTTCATCTATCCGGTTCTATATGTTGACTACATGTTTCTTGCTACCAAGAATAAGTCTGCAGTTGAAAAGCTTAAAGGTCTTCTTAGTGCTGAGTTTGATATGAAGGATTTGGGTTCATCTTAGAAAATCTTGGGCATGGAAATCTATACGGATAAAAGTAAGTGAAGATTGTTTCTCTCAAATAAGAGATATATCGAGAAAATTTTGTTACATTTTAGCATGTCAGATCCCAAGTCTATGGATACACCAAATGTAGCAAATTTTCTATTATGACCGCGTATCAAAAATGCGGTGAAGAATAACAAAAGAAAAGAACAGAAACACACACAACACATGAGAATTGGAAATGGAAGAAATCTTATTTTTGGATAAAGCACAAAGGATTATTTAGAATTACAGAGAGAACACTAGATCTAGGGTTTCTCACTCTAACACTTTGCGGCTACTACTTTACTACGAATTATGCTATGTGCGGTACAACTATGTTATAATATTTATAGACATAAATACTAACCCTAGTACAAAATCTCACACTTTTAGGCCCATAACAGATATGACCTAAAATCCCACATGTAAAACCTCCATTAAAACTTCTAAGTGTTGGAGTAGCAAGTTGATATAGGAGGGCAGCTTGATCGAGTACATGTCTCTGCATTAGGTCACTGCATGCATCCCGTCACTGCATCAAGCTGCTTCTTGAATATGGTAGGTTGATCTTGCAGTCATCCCACAAGCTAGTGACATGCTCAAGTGGCCTGCCTCTGAAAGGTAGTGCTTTGCACCTCAAGTGGCCTGCATGGACAAGGTCACTGAGTTGATCTGACCAAGCCCAGGTCACTATCAACACATCAAGGTCACCTGCCTGGTCCAAGGTTACCAACCTTCCAGGTCAAGTTACTTCCATCAGGTCGATACCATTGACCTGATCAATTGATTTGCATCCCATTGACCTTGTATCTTCAAGTGCGCTGGATGTTGCTAATGCATTAGAACATCTTCATATATATATATATATATATATATATATATATATACAACATCTTCATATATATATATATATAAATGTGTGTGTGTGTGGCATTCGCTCCTAAGACAACAAAAGAGATTGTGTACATGACTCGAGTTCCTTATGCGAGTGCAATATGAAACTTGATGTATGCCTACACACAACCTGACCTGACATTACTCTCCTATTCTTTAGCTAGTGCGTGTTACGGTCTAAGATTGCTATTGACACCTCTTCATACATCAAATCTTAGTTGAAAGATACATCTTCTTGTGATATTATATGACTTGGATCGTACAAGTACTTCCTCAATATTGATACATGAAATACATTGCGCACCATTGAAAGAATCGGTGGAAGAGCTAGTCCATAAGCCACGGTCTCCAATCCTTTCCAAAATCTCAAAAGGTCCGATAAATCGAGACCTTAACTTTCGTTTATTGCCAAATATCAGAACTCCTTTTAACGAGGCAACCTTCAAGAACACATTATCTCCAACCTCGAAATGCAATTCATTTATCCTCTTATTGGCGTACGACTTTTGTCGATCTTGATAAACTTTAATTCTATCACGGATTCCTCTAATCACTTCTACCTTCTTCTTTATAATAGGGGGTCCTAATATTCTTCTCTCGCTGACCTCATCCTAATAGACTGACGATCTACATTTTCATCCACGGAGTGCTTCGTATGGGGCCATGCCAATACTAGAATGATAACTATTATTATAAGAAAACTCGATCAACGGTAGGTGTGTTTTCCAATTTCCTCCATTATCCAATACGCAAATCCGAAATATATCTTCCAAAGTCTGAATTTTCCTTTCGGATTGACCGTCGGTTTGAGGATCATAAGCAGTCAAAAATTTTAGTCTAGTGCCTAATGCCTTGTGCAGACTCTCCCAAAATTTTGATGTCAACCGCGGGTCTCAATCAGACACTATAGATTTAGGAACTACATGAAGTCGAACTATCTATCGAACGTAAGACTGCTCAAACTTCTCCAACGAGTGAGTCATTCGAACGGGTATAAAGTGTGCAGATTTAGTGAAGCGATATACAATAACCCACACTGCATAATATATTTGGTGTTCGACTTCTCCTTGTTGGCATGCTAAACATCGTTCCACATATTCTGCTATTAATCTTTTCATTCCCCACCATCAAAAGGTCTTCTTTAAATCTTGATACATCTTTGTGCTTATCGGGTGTGCTGTGTATACGGTACAATTTGCAGTCTTATGGATAGCCAGTATACCGCGAATCTCCGGTCGTAGTCCCCTTATAAAGTACTATGCCTTATCATCTTCAATTGGTATCATTGGTGTCGCGAAATGAACAAGTTGAAAGAATTTTCGTTCATAGTCCTTCATAGAAAAAATTCATTGTTTCACCTTTAGGAACTCAGTTTGTTTCTTGTTGCCACAAGAGCGTGGAAAATATTTATCCATTTGTATCTCCTTGAACTTTTCCCAAGTAAGGTCCCTTTGCTCCTCCTCGATCATTGTTAGGGTTTGTATAACTCAAAGCATGCTTTATGCTTAGACGATGTATCAGACTCTCAGTTTCACTTTAATGAGAATAAATGTTTCTATCATTGGTTTGTTATTTATTATTGTTATATATTAAATTGCAAACAAGTCCACTTATTACAATTGTAAACTATGGTGTTTCGATGATCATAGTAGGTAACACAGTCGTCTCCTTCGTAATATAAAGTCACTGTCTAGACAGACATGGACAGTCATGTCGGTAAAGGTTGCGATATCATTTGATGCGAGAGTTGACCTTAGCCCGCAGAATGATGTTGATATGTATAAGCGGATACACATGCTTTGCATATACATATTGAGAGGTTTCACAATGAGAGAAATTCTAACATGTTGATACTTAGAACGAGGTATCGGAAATTAATTCATTTCTTAATATGTGACGATGACATTAATATATGTGGTTGATTATATGCTGCTTTGATTCATCTACGCTAGCGGGTTTTTCATAACCCTAAATAATGATGTCTTGGACGGTAGTGATTGGCTTAACTAGAAGTGCTCGATTGTCAGTCGTACATAATCGCGTCTTGGTGATACAAGTTGATTAAATCCGCGTGAGGCGTTCAGAAAGGTTTATTGCATAAGAAACTTGGCCGATTGAGAATTTATTCCATATGTAATAATTAAGGTCTGAACCAGATCACTCGCGAATAAATATATTAATTAATTGAGAGTTGTCAGCAAACTTAATTAATTAATGGATTTTGAAAGTCTTAAACGTGAGAAATAATTAATGATAAGAGGGTTACATCCGTAATTTGAATGGATGAAGATAAGTTCAATATTTATCCTATAGTGGAGTTGATAAATCTTTATAATAGAATTGCACTTTATTGCATTTCCATATAGTAATTAATTGAAGGCCAAATTAATTAATTTAAGTATAAGTTGGACCAAACAATTAATTAAATTTAATTGGGCTCACAGGTGACTTGGAAATTAATTTAATCAAATTATGGATTTGCCCAAACCCAAATTAATTTTAAATAATTCAAAATTTGAATTTAAATTATAGATGGAAACTACAGGATATTAAAGTGGGGATATGGTTCTATTATTTGGGATCTAATCCTTTCTCCTTAGAAGCCATAACCTCCTAGCCCATAATATCTATAAAAGGAGCATAAAGAAGGAGCCAATTTATCTCTCCTACCTCATAGAAATTGGCGCCCATAGTGAGAGTTTCATCTCTTAATTTTCGAAAATTGGGAAGCATCCCACGCTCCAATTTTCGTTCTTCTTTTCTCCTAAATTACTAGATAAATTCGCCCACACGATATTTTCGTATATATATCGTGAATAGGTTAGAAGTTTCCAAGGTCGGATCGTGGGAGAGCAAGAGGAGAATTCTAGCGGTGTAGATTGCAGTTCGATAGCTAATGTTTCAAATTGTTTCTCCACAAATGGAAGATTTGCGGAGGAGAAGGTATAAATTATTTAATTTCGCATTTAAATTTTCCTATGTGTTATTATTTGTATAATAATTAATTATTCATGTGATTAATTAAACTTGTGGATCCTGCGAATTCGTGAGCCTGTCATACGAGTTCCATCATTCCATTCCGATGAGATTTCCACCAATGGTCGGCATTCTTCCACGAGTTGAAACACTGCGCATCATACGCGATGAGCATCTCAACACTTGATTTGCTCAAAGAACATTTCCAGCTTCAGCAACCATGTTAGGATTTGTATATTTTAAAACATGTTTTATGCTTAGACGATATATCGAACTTGTATTCAGTTCCATTAAATGAGAATAAATGTTTCTATCATTGGTTTGTTATTTATTGATTTATATATTGAATCGCAAACAAGTCTGGTTACTACAATTTTAGACTGCGTGGTGGATCGATGATCACAGAAGGTAACACAATCGGATCATTTGTGTATATATTGAATCGCAAACTAGTCGGTAAAGGTTGCGGTGTCATTTCATGTGAGTGTTGACCTTAGCTCACAGAATTATATCGGTACGTATAAGTTGATACACATGCTTTGTGTATACATATTGAGAGGTTTCTTAATGAGATAAGTTCTACGTTCTGTTGCTTAGAACGAGGTCTCGGAAATTAGTTATTTCTTAATCTGTGACGATTAAATTAGTATACGTGACTGAGTAAACACTGTGTTGATTCATCTTTGCTTACGGGTTTTTCGTAACCCTGGATAGTGATGTCTTGAGCTAGAAGTACTCGATTGTCAATCGCATAGAATTGCATCTCGGTAACACGAGTTGATTAAATCCGCGTGAGGCGTTCATAAAGGTTTATTGCATAAGAAACCCGGCCAGTTGAAATTTATTCTATATGTAATAATTAAAGTATGAACCGAATCACTCACGAATAAATATATTAATTAATTATGAGTTGTTAGCGAACTCAATTAATTAATGGATTTAGAAAATCTTAAACGCGGGAAATAATTAATGACAAAAGGGTTACATCCGAAATTTTTGATGGATAAAGATGAGTTCAATATTTATCATATAGTGGAGTCGATAATATTTATATTAGAATTGCACTTTATTACATTTCCATAGAGTAATTCATTTAAGAGTTAAATTGACTTAATATAATAATTAATTTAAGTCTAAATTTGACCAAACAATTAATTAAATTTAATTGGGTCAAAATGACTTGAAAATTAATTGAATTCAGTTATGGATTTGATTGGATCAAATTAATTTTGAATTATTCAAATTTGAATAATAGATGGAATTATAGAGAGATAAACGTGAGATTAGTTCTATTATTAGGGGATCTTATCCATTCACTTTTGAAGTTCTAACCTAGCCCATTATATCTATAAATAGGGGAGATAAGATGACCGAAAATTTTTCCTTTCACACCTAGTATTTTCGGCCATATTGAGATTTTTTTATTCTCAATTTTCGAAAATGTAGAGTCTTCCACACTCTATTTTTTGTTCTTTTTCTCTAGGAAATGTTTGATATATTATTGCCCACACAATAATCAAACCGTAGATCAGGAATAGGTTGGAAGTATCCAAGGTCGGATCGACGAAGTTCAAGGAGATCAATTGGAGAAGATTGTGGTTTGTTGCTGACAATTCAATTCGTCTATCCTTAAGCGAATGACTAGCTAAGAAGAAGGTATAATATTAATTCCTCTTTATATTCTCTTATGTGGTATTAAAAATTAATAATTTATATAATTTAAACCTATGGATCCTGTAGAATTACGAGCCCCTCACACGAGTTCTATCAGTTGGTATCAGAATGTCACATGATTTTAATTTATTGTATAAATTGATTTAATTCTTTGTTTGATTTGCCCGTGATTGTAATTGATATTAGGATGCTAGATATAATTTCAAGCATTATATATGTATTATGTGGCATATCTTATTTAATACTGCATTTATTTCGTTTAATTCATTTTTCGGTGCCCGGTTTGAGGCTTCATTGTAATCACATGGGGTTGACCTTGTTAGATTAGGTACATACTATTTTTTCCTATATTTTTCTTGTTTTAATCATGTAAAATAGTGGGAGAAATAATTTGCACGAAAAACGAGGAGGAGAGACGGAGGTCGGCACCGTTTTTGTCATGTTTTTACACGTGTTTCGCATCTCATTTTGTAATATTTTTAGTTCATTTTATTTAGTATTTTGTTCGTTATTACGCCGAATGTCGAATTTATAGTAGGTGGTTTTGTGATTGGAATTGTCGCGGGAGATGAGCCGAGGATGTGAAGAATGAAGCCGAGGAAACCGGACAGGAGCTTGCTAGGAGTTACGGGGAGAAGACGAGAGGAGAAAGAACGCGAGAGCATGGCCATATGTGAAATTGTTACGTCTTGCGCAATAATTTTGTTTTGGCCCGTTCTCCTTCGTTACAACTTCAAATTTGGATCCATTTGCGGCTACGGACTCCTATCGAGACGAGTTTCAAGAATGTATTTTTAAAATTTTCATATTATGCAGAGAGGGGGTCTAGCGCTCGCTGGGCCTGTGCAGCGGCTGGGACAGAATATGGTGCCCAGCGACCGCTGGACGCGATTTTTGGACCTGAATTAGACTATTTAAACCCTTATTTTGGGCGTTCTTTTGATACCTCTTTCATATTTTCTCTCTTTCAAACCCTGAAAAACTTAGATTATCTTATTTTCATTGTAATTTCGTCTCGAGACGAAGGATTGAGGGGAGTTTGACGCTCAATCCAAGATTTTATCTTAGTAAGTATGTTTTAATTCGTATTATTGATTGTTTTATGGATTGATTGTCATTTTCGACCTAGGTTTATGAATTTCTTGATTAATTATTGATTGTTCTTGATTCATGCTTATTTGATTAAACTTGTACGTAATTGAATTGAATGCTTGATCACCATTTAATTCCCTTTTATTCTAGATGAGATTGAGAAATAATTTTAGAATTTGACATAGGGTTTAATCATCAATAATTCCAAATCGAAAATGTAGGAATTATATTCGTTGGTAATTGTAATTTTCATATTGTGTAATTTGAATACGTGAGTTAAAATTACTGCTTAGTTATCGAATACGCAAGTTAGATGATTAAGCAACTCTATGAATTGATTTATTAATTGCGAATCGTTGTTTATAATTGTGGAATTCTTATTAGGGTAATCTAATATGTAAGTCGTGATTGTCGTCTATTTATGAATACGTAAGTTAATAAATAGACTAACTTTTAAGAAGTTTTCGATTAATAAACAATTACATGATTGATAGAGGATGATTTAATAATTATAGATTTTCTAAACATAGGCCCTTAAATCCGAAATGCCGCATTTTTATTATTTTGTTTATTTATTTCATTTCATGTTTTCTCCTGCTTATTATTAATTAGAGTGTTTAGGATTTCTCATTTACTTGTTTTAATAACACTTAGAATTAAATCGCCCTACTAAGCTTTCCATCAAGATTCGATCGGGGTTAACTTGTCACGTACAATTGACCTCTTATATTTGCAAGACCTAGAGTACACATTTTAGGTCAAACACCCACCAGCCACAGGCACTTGCGCGGCACAGGCCTAGCACAACGCCAGCCGCGCGTGGCACAACACCCGGCACACGACCCTAGCTCGGTAGATTCGGCTGCTGGCGAGCTAGGTCCAGGGTAGGCCCGAGCGCGATTCGAAGTCCAATTTGAACTTCTTCAGTCTTACGGGCTCGGTTGGAGTCCAATTTGGGTGCGACGGTGAGACGAATTCGGCGGGAGTTTGTTTCCTTAAATCGAGGAATTTATTTTCTCAAATTGAGGGATTTATTTACAATATTTGAAAATTTTGTTTCCTTAGTTTGAGGACTTTAAATCTTTAATTTGAAGAATTAATTTTAAATTCGAATACGATTTGATTTCCTATATTATAGGAATTACTTTCAAGATTCTATGGAAATTTGATTTCTTGAACGATAAAGAATTAATTTCCGAGATCCGGTGAAGACATGATTTCCTTAATTTTAGAAATTAATTTCCAAAATTCTGAGGAAATTTTATTTCCTATATTATAGGAATTAATTTTTAGTATCCGGTGGAAATTTGATTTTCTAAATTTTAGGAATTAGTCTTCAGTATGTAGTGGCGATTTTAGAGATTATGATTTAAGTTCTTTGTTTTAAGGAATTAGTTCCCTTATTTTAGGCAATTTGTTATCTTTATCCTATTTTGGGTAATCAGATGTAATTATGTTTACTGTTTTAATTTGGCCTTATTTTCTATTCTTATGGATGATCTTATCTGTTTTACATGATATGCCATAATATGTCATTATCCATGTTAAAAACTTTTTGTTAAAAATGACTAAGTGTTAATTGTAATTGCATTTTATTAATTTCATTTGCTAAGATTACATATGGTCTCCATGAGACGGTCTTTTCGTGAAGTAATTTGTTTTGATTCCAAGCGGGATCACATTTTACCAGTTCACGTGATAAGATTTCTCAATGATGGCTGTAAGATGTTAATTGGTGGCAATATGATCCATCCGTTCTGGGCTTATTAAAACCGATTAATATTCTTTGGTGTCGGGGCTTATGGTATTAGCTTAATTAGGTATAATTTAGCGGTTATAGCGGCACTGCGCGGCCTCTGACAGTTGAGTTATATGACCAGTAAAACCGTTTTAAAATTGATTGTGTAATCAATCATACTGCGTGGCTTGCATGAATAATTTTAAACAATATGTTCAATGCATGATCGTTTTTTTAAGGTTTTCGATTATTTGCATTTGAGTATGTTATTTATGATAAGTTATTTTATTTATTCTAAGTTATGTTCTTTAAGCATGACTTTCAACTCACTTACCCCATTTTTTTAAAGATTACACTCGATAGTCCTGTATATATATTGATTGTTTTAATAATTTGGACAAAGTTCTGACTACGAGTGACACATGGTTTGTTCTTGACAAAGAATGCCCTCCAGATTTCCTAAACACCATCTGGGAAAGAGAAACTTCGGTTACCAAGATGCAACAAACTGAAAACTTCTAGGGTTTGGTCAGATAGGACACTGAAAATTTGATTATCTATTTCATGAGAAGTGGGAAATAGTCGAGGTACATCTTACGTCTTAGTAGTGGAAACATGTTTGATGGCTAGTTCTGCTCAGTCTTGGGTGGTAGATACATGAGCCACAGACTATGTTTGATGTGACACGCAGGCATTCTTGCGAACTAGATTACTTAAGGAAAACGAGATTTCCATCTCTTTGGTAACACTAAGAAAGTGGCGGTTGTTGCAGTGGGAGACGTGCAGTTGAAGATCACTTCTTCTGTTCTAGTATTAAGAGATGTTTTGCTCGTGCCCAATTTTAGAAAGAATTTAATTTTTGTTTTTAAACTGATTCAAAATGGATATTTAATTTCCTTTTGATAATTTCATAATTATCAAGAAAGAAAATTTTATTATCTGAATTGGCACGATGGTAAATAACTTGTATACTATATCTGCGCAGCCTGAGCAACAAAGTGCGATTTTTAACTTATTAACTAACTCCAAGAAAACAAAAGCTTCTTGTCTTTCGTAGAATGATACACATCTATGGAACTTAAGACTTGGACATATTAACCTTAAGAGGATTCGAAAGTTAGTGGAACACATGATTTTGGATGAACTCCAAATTGACCCATACCCGACTTATGAATCCTGCTTGGGAGGTAAAATGACCAAGAGACCCTTCAAGGTCAAAGAAAATAGAGCCAAAGATGTGTTAAATATCATTCACTCCGACGTTTATGCTCCAATGTCGACCCAGGCCAAAGGTGGCGCGCAGTATTTCATTACTTTCATTGATGATTACTGTTGGGAACCCTAAGATTAGTGTTGATGATGGTCTCTCGAAACACACTTAGCTGTTCTTTATGTTTAACCTGTTCCTCATGTTAAAACCAGATCACTAAAGCTTAGGTGATTACTGGTTTGGAACATATTAGGAGATGACTTAAAATGTAAAGGAGATGTTCCTATAGAAGTCATTCTCAACTTAGAATAGGATGAAGGTCAAGATTTCACGCCCAAAGGAATCGATCTGCTGTAACAGACAGTGACCAGATCGATGACCAGATCGATGCCTACAGCGATGAACCAGAGCGTTTGAGTCACCAAGCCATTAGCTGACATCATCCCACACATCATATACACTTGCCACGTCAAGATCAAGGTCCATCCAACAGGGTTTGGAAAGAAGATCTACGATTTTAATCATATAAGGAAAGAGACCGTTAACAATCTGATTTCCATAAATCAAAGATTGAGTCAACCTCTCCTATATGGCAAGAACAGATATGATGGAAACCATTGATTGGCAATATACCATCTATCTCACGCCAATCAACAACGGCTA
>JAPKLX010000232.1:379644-401003 GCA_026898415.1 Leonotis leonurus
CCCCCCCCATACACCAAACCTTGCTCTTTCGGGACCAACAATTACTACAAATAAGGATATGTCTATTTGATGCACCACAAGTCAGATTCCTTTCAGAAATTTAAGGAATTCATGGAACTTGTGGAGAATCGTCATCGCAAGACTATCAAGTGTCTGTGTTCCAATCAAGAAGCGAGTACCTCAGTGTGCTGAGTTTTTGAGCCATTTGTTGGAAGCAGGCATTCAATCCCAGTTAACTGCACCGGGTACACCCCAGCAAAATGATGTAGCAGAAAGACGAAATATAACGCTTATGGAGATGGTGAGATCTTTGATGAGTTATTCAGAGTTTCCTATTTTGTTTTAGGGACATGCTTCAGAAATGACAGTTTACACATTGTTGGTCCCTAAAGAGCAAGGTTTGATGTATGGGGGGGGGGGGGGGATACACCAAATATAAACTTTTTAGTTTACTTGACTAATTGCTTAGAGAGTTTAAGCTTTCTGTAAGAAGATTTCTCAAATTTAATAAACCAGATTGATCACAATCTGTCCAGATTGATACTCTCTTGTGAAAAACACTTAGCAGAGATCAAGAGTGATCTGGTTCTCTAACAGAGCGTTGTGTGCGGAATAAGGGTCGTGTCCCTTTACAACTTACAGTAAACAAAATGCAATTAGATATCTTCATTTTAATCCACTAGAAAACTAATAGCTAGCAAAGCTATCTTCCTTCTCCTTCTCGATAAGACAGATTTGAATCGAGTGGTGTGATTTCGATCATGAACGGCTTAGAACACGATCTAGTATGTAGAAATCTTCTCAAATAGAGCTTGACGAGTGAGTTGATTTTTGAGTAGAGTAACAGCTTGCTTGATCATTGATAATAGTATCCGTACTCTTCCAGTCTTGGTTCCAAGCTTTTATATGTGTAGAATTTGAAATTCTAACCGTTGGTCTTGATTGGCTTGAAGTAAATGTTGATTGCCAATCAGGAGATTTTGAATCCCAGAAAATCTCATCTTGCCTTGGAATGTTTGACCGAATCTTCAAATATATGGAAAGTAGATTGTTGATGGATGTTTCTTTCCTTCTACGTGAGTTGATTGATTCTCCTTCCAAACTTGCTCTCCAATATGGATATACTTTCCATCTTCGAGTAATCTGCTGATGTGGCAAGTTGACTTGGATTCATTTAAGTACATCTAGACATATATTAAATGTCAGATGACGTGGAGTGATCTGGTCTAGGCTAACTCACTTTGAAGAACGATCTGGTCAAAGCAGATTGATGTAGATCTGGATATATATATCAATCTATTCCAAAATTGCTCCAAAGCATGGTTGTATACTCTGTATATAATATCATGTCAACCAAATCGAGTGGCACTCGGACAGATCATCTGCTGCTTGTAGTTTGCTGTTGATATGTTCATCGAACAAATAAAAGACAGAATGACTTCTATAGGATGTACTCCTTTACATTTCAAGTCATTCTCAAAATCTGATCTAAAGATCATTTCTCTATCAGATTCACTTTATATGTTAGTGATCTGGTACAGTTAGAAACAGATCAAGACCTAGCAAACATAATTAAAACTAAGTGTGTTTCGAGAGAACATCATCAAAACTAATATAGTGGGGTGGTTCCCAATAATTTCCCCCTTTTTGATGATGTCGAAACCATACTTTACAAAATAACCCTAAGTAAAACATTTAAGCAAGATCTGGTTTTAAATTACCAGAAGGGTTTAGGAGATTGTTATTAAATTATAACAATCATAAGCATTAATTGGTTCTGGATAATGAGACTTTGTCATCAGAAAAACCCACATGTATATATATCAGAAGGTTTACAAAGATAATTCTCAGAACCAAATAAAACAAGACATCAGATGGATAAAGAAATAGAAAAATCTAAGAGAACCATCTTCCAGCGCCTCCTTTCTTCATTTTCTCGCGTTGAGCATCGGAGATGAGCTATATACTCTCATAAATCCCGTCCCTTATTCTGGCGTAGTTTGGGTAATGATTATCAATCTTGTGGCCCTTGATCTTGGCCACTTGATTGATATACTTGAGAATATATGTCTTGTCTGGTATGTTGCTTCCTGGAATCATTGGACAGACCATGTACTCTCTCTCGGGTGTCTTAATTTGGAATTTAGCATTCTTGGCCGCCATTTTGATTCTCTGTATCAGCTCCTTTTCAGCAAAGTTGTCCATGTATCGATTGAAGTCTTCATCTGGAGTGGACTCTGAGTAAATCGGTTCTTTTAAGAAGTATTTATTCATGATGAATCATTGCTTAATCAGCTCCCAATCCTTCTGCTTCATCTACCCAGACATCGTTTGGTGTCTTCTTCTGTAGTGATAGGTTCCAGGCAGTGAAAGGCTTCTTCTTCTTCTTTCTTGACTGGGTGGGGGACTGAGATGATTTTTGTTGGGAACGTTCAGATGAAGGTGGAGAGAAGGTTGTCTGATATGACTTTTCGCGAGCTTCCTTCTCTGCCAAACTTTTTTCTTGTGCTGCTTGATCTTTGTAGAACTGTGCCCTAAAAATGGCATCACAGGTTTGTTCACTACTAATTCCAAACAGCAAAAGATCATCTATCTGGTCGCCTTCATCAACAGGCTTCTTCCCTTTATCTCGTGCTGGTTGTTGCTGTTGTTGTTGTTGTTCTGCTTCAATGGTAGGATCAGGTCTTGGTGGAGTGGTGGGTCTCTCCTTTGTTTGTTGGATTGGCTCAGTGCCTTGAGTTCCTTCTGTTGGACCTTGATCTGGTCTTGCACTATCTTTGCCTTCATCTCTGATTCCTCCCTTGCCTCCTCTTTTTCCTCCCTTGCCTGATCTTTCCCCTTTTTCGACATCATCAAAAGTGTTCTTGATGAGTGTTCTGAGGGAAGCAATCTCTGCCTGCATGTCATCCATCTTCTGCTCAGCATTAGCTTTAAAATACAGCAAGAGGTTGACTGTCTAGTCAGTGGCTTCGAGCTTCTTCTCTAGATTGTTGTTCATAATGGAGAGTGTCTTGTCGTATGTGTCTTGCGTTTCTTCAAGAGTGTTGATTCGTGTATTCTGATGATCAAGCTCCGTTGGAATAGGATAGAGAAGATCATCCAGAACTTTAACTTTATGTTTTTTCATGAGATTGAAGAACTTGTCTTCTTCAAACTGCGCCAATTGGGAATGAATCTCCAGTGTTGTGGTCTCCTTTAGCTCAGCTATAATAGCAGCAGTTTGACTCTTGATGGCAACATCAATTCTCTCCTTTTCCTTGGCCAACATGTCCGTGACCAAAGTTTGGACGGTTTGGATCTTCTTCTCCACTGACTCCAGCTTTAGGTCTTGACTTTTCTCTAGCTTTATCAGCAGCGGCTCTCTCGTCATCCATTTTCTTGTTGAGCTCTTTGATCTGGTCCCTGAGCTTCCGGTGGATGTCCTTATCCATATCATTGACATAATCCTTCTAATGCTGGTTAAAATCAGCAAGGATTTGGGTAGCCTTTTCTTGCATTAAGTTGCATGTAGTGGTTAGATGATCTTGGATCCTCAAAGAGATCAAGTCATCAACCTGTAGGTTGTTGAATGACTTGTGCTCACTTTCCAGTATGTCTTCCAGATAGACGAATGAAATGTGCTTCTTCAATTTCTCTGCAACGCCTTGTGTGTATATCTCGTTTGTTGGTTCACCACCAATGACCTGGCCTGCTAGTTCTTCATCGACTGGATCCAGATTGATTATGGGGGTCTTCTTCTTTCTTTGCTTCATCTGAGCTTCTTTTGGTGCTGGTTGATCTAGTTGGACTTCTGGTTGTGGTGGAATTTGTTCTGCTGGACCTGATGAGCTGGGTTGCTCAGTCTGGTGGACGCCAGGGTCTTCCATAGCAACATCTGGACCAGCTTCATCATCTGATCCTTCTACACTTATGTAAAAGTCCATTCTATCAGCATAGAATGACTTTAGATTAACTTTAAGCAACATGTCCTCGTGTTTCATGATGGCTAGTATAAGTTGGTGGTATTCTGCTCTGACTTCTCCAACTGTAGTAGCTTGGACCAAACTCAGTAGGGTGACTTCCTCTTTCATCAACTCCTTCATCGATCTGGTTTGGAGTAATGCATCAAAAGTATAATACTCGTTGTCCTTGACCAGCAGCTGCTCCATAACTCTCAGGTAGCAGATGGATTCCTAGAAAGTCCTTGAGCACAGAATGATCTGCCTCATTCTCCAGTAGGTGAATGACTTCTACTGTCTGCTTCTTTTTCTCCTCTTCCTCATCAATCTCCTCATCTTCTTTATATTCCTCACTGATCCTCTGCATACGATCTGGTGAGGGGGTAGTTGTTCTGGCTGGTGAGAAATCCTTGTCTTGGTTTGGATCAAAACCTGCTAGTTCTTCAACAAACCGAGGCTCCTCAGTAGCAAGTTGTGCTTCCTCGTCTTGCTGAGGAACGAAACTTTCAGGTTGTTGAACTTCTTGTTCTAGTTGGTGGGTGGCAGTCTCTGGTTGGGCTTCCTCAATGGGAGGTGGAGATTCGTGTACTTTCCTGAGTCTCCTCCTTTTCTGCTTAGGTTGTTGAGTGGTAGTGGAGGTGTCTGTGTCAATAGCACTTGCCCTCTTAGCACGTGGCTTTCTCTGTGTTGTTTCCTTCTGGGCTTTTTCTTTGGGAGCTTTCTCCTTCTTCTCCCCAACTTTGGTAGGTGGTACCCAGATGGGATTGGAGCTTCCCATTTCCTTCAGTGCAGCACGATGCACTTCGTTAGTTATTTTGTTGAAAAGAGCTGGAGTGATTCCCAGGGACATCTCAATCTGATGTTGATCCTTGGGAATGGTGAACCTGGAGTTGAACTCCATGACATTTTCCCAAACTTGTTGTTTGAAGAACTTCTCCACCATGAAGCTTATTTTGATGAAGTGCCTCAGATTCCTTCAAACTTCCACGGACACTGCATTCCCTTTGGTATCTCTGGTCCATTTCACGAGGCGAGCTTCCTGTGCCAACAGGTCAAAGAGTATTCTACTCCAGTTGACCTTCAAGTTTAGAACTACAGCAGTCATTATTCTAAACTTTTCTGGGGTTACCTGGTCATATGACCCACTGTGAGTCATGAAGATTCTTTGGACAAATTCGAACACAAGCTTGTAGCCTGGTTGCAGCAATGCCCTTTGAAACATCTTCCCATCATATGAGATTGGTATCACCATAACTTGCTCCATAGCTTCCTGAAGTTGTTCTACAGTGATCTCATCTAGTGTCATCTCCTCATCCTTTAATATGTATGTCTGGTTGATCATGGCAATAACATCATAGGTTGTCTTACTTGTCCTATCACCAATAGGCATCAATACGCTGGCTTCTTGGCCATCCTTCTCATCGTGCCATGTTAGATAAAAGGTAGCAACTTGTTTGGCAAGGTACATGTTTGGCAAAGTATAGAAATCCAACAGTGAATAACTTATAATCTCCATTTATATTAGCAACATATATACCCCATATTACAGTTATAAGAATGAACGTGAAGAACACGAATACATATATGACCAGTAATCCAGAAATCAATATGTAGCTAGAGAATATTAGAACAAAGATTAAAACATGTTTCCAGAAACTGATCTCTCAGAAAAACTTCTATATAAGCATGCTTTAGCAGTTTAAGAACAATAACCGATGAAAAACCTTTGCAACGCTTAACGATGGCGAAAATCTCTTCTAGCTTTTGAAATCCATGAATTTCAAGAACAGCATATGGTTCGGGTGAGAGGAATTTCCGAACTTCAGCGACGTGTTGTAAAAACAAAGATGTTTGAGGAGCCATTGTTCAAGAAAGTTGAAGGTTTGAAAACTTTCGAAAGCTGTTTGAGAAAACTGGAAATGCTTAAGTGCCTAGAGAGGAGTAGTGCGTAGTGAGTTGAGAGTGTAAGGTGAACAGTTAAATGTACGTACGACATATATATATATGAAATAATTCAACGACTAAGATGAAAGCGATAAGAAGTTTAAGGTTTGGATGAAATTCTCCCTTTTTATATTTTTCCGCTTCAGCATTTTATTTTGCCGCCTCTCCTTGCGTCTGATGCACGTACTGGATCCTAGGGTTATAGGATGGAGCGTGTAAATATTTCTAACCACTGCAACTTTCCTTTCTCTCTTATGGTAGAGATATTCCTCGATCACAGTTCCCAAAACTGTACTAATCATCAAAATTATGGACGATTTAGCAAATCTATGTCAGAATTTAACTTTATAGACTATAGTTAGGGCGGTAATTAGGTCAAAAAAACAATACAAATTTCTGAATTCCCCCTTGACTAAGTAATCTTTATTGGAAAATTAATTTCCACATGGCATGGTGTAGATTCATCAAATTCTGACACGTGTATATTGTAAGCAATCTGGTTTTGCTTATAACATCGTCTTCTGGTTCTCACTTCCATCTGGTATTATCTGGTATTAAATTTATACATCATCTAGAATTTGAAGTTGTGATCTGATACTAGTAATCTCCACTTTCTGGTGAATGTCAATCTGGTTGACAGTCTGGCTTTCATAATCTGATGAACTACCACAGCTAGTGATGTGTGTGTCTTCAATCTACTATATGATCTAGTGTTTATCAATCTGATGTCGATCTGTTTCTTTCATCTAAGTTTAGTTATCCTAGCTTTCCACATAACACCTTGAATCTTTCTTCTGGAAGTGCTTTTGTCAATATATCAGCACGTTCCACATCTGTGTGTATCTTCTCGATCTGGACATGCTTTATCTCTACATGATCTCTTATAAAATGATGTCTCACATAAACATGTTTACATGTCGTGTGCAAAACTGGATTTTGCGTTATAGCAAGAACACTTGAACTGTCACAAAATATAGGTTTCTCATTTACATAAATCTCATAATCCTTGAGCTGCTGCTTTAACCAGAGTATTTGTGCACAACAGCTTCCCGCGGCCATATATTCTGCTTCTGTTGTTGATGTAGCAACAGATGTTTGTTTCTTTGAAAACCAAGAAATCAACTTGTTTCCAAGAAACTGGCATGTTCTAGATGTTGACTTTCTGTCCAACTTGCATCCAACACAATCTAAATATGAATAGCCTGTTAACTCAAAGTTTTCCTCACATGGATACCATAATCCAATATGTGTTGTTCCTTTAAGATATCTTAGTATCTTCTTGATCGCTTCCATATGAGACTCTTTGGGATTAGTCTAGTATCTAACACATACTCCGACTACAAAAGTAATGTCAGGTCGACTAGCAGTTAAGTATAGTAAAGAACCAATGATACCCCTATAATGAGTTATATTTGTTGGTTTCCCTTTTGGGTCTGGATCTATGTTCACATTGGTCTGCATTGGAATCTTGACAGGTTTACTATCTTTGACTCCAAATTTGGTGATCAGATCATTGATGTATTTTGCTTGATTAACAAATCTACCATCTGGTAGCTGCTTCACCTACAAACCTAGAAAGAAATTCATCTCGCCCATCATGGACATTTGATACTTATTTTTCATAAGTTCAGCAAATTTATGACATAGATAACCAGATTGTGATCCAAATATAATATTATCAACGTATATTTAGGCTAAAAGGATATGTTCTTTGACTTTGATTATGAACAATGTCTTGTCAACAGAACCTCTTCTGAATCCTAATTCCAGCAGGAACATTGATAATGTCTCATACCATGCTCTGGGTGCTTATTTCAACCCATAAACAGCTTTGGTTAATCTATACACCTTCTGGTCTGGATTTTCGTCTTCAAAACCAGGTGGTTGTTCTACATATACTTCTTCAAGAATACCATTTAGGAATGCACTCTTGACATCCATCTGGTATACCTTGAGTCTCTTGTAAGCTGCGTATGCTAGAAACAGTCTGATGGCTTCCAATCTGGCAACCGGTGCGAATGTTTCATCAAAATCAATGTCTTCTTGTTGATTGTATCCTTTTGCAACTAATCTGGCTTTGTTTCTGACAACTTCACCAGTCTCATCTCGTTTGTTCTTGAATACCTATTTAACACCTATAACGCCCTGGTGTCTTCATCTGTCTACAAGATACCATACTTGGTTTCTTTTAAACTCATTGAGTTCTTCTTGCATGACTTTAACCCAATCTGCACCTTGTAGTGCTTCATATGCATCTGATGGTTCAATACGAGATAGATAACAACTTAGAAGTGCACTCTCTCCATGCATCCATCTGGTCTTCACACGATCTGATGGGTTCCCAACAATCTAATCTGGAGGATGGTGTTCTTGTATCCATCTCCTTCTACTGGACATCTATTCTTCTGATATCTCAGGTTCAGGTTCTTCTGTTGGTTCTTCAAATTCAGGGTGTGTTGATGAAGTTGCTTGGAAATGGTTTTCTTCTTCTGGTCCTTCGATCTTAATCTGTTGATTGTTGTTCCAACTGTTAATGTCACTTGATTCGTCATATTGACTTTGAGAAGGTTCAGAATTGTCTGCTTCTACTGGATCATTATCATCTGGTGTTGATCTGGTTTGGTTCAGATCGATATGAGTTGTTCCCCCTTGCTGTGTACTGTTCTCAGCTATGGGTTGAACATCAATCTCATCCCCTTATGTTGAATTCCAAATCATGATATCTTCAAGTAGTATCCCTTCTGATCTCCTACTATTGATCTGTCATCACCTGTTTCACTATATTCAAGAATAGTTTCATCAAATACAATATGAGGTGTTACCTCCACAACATGAGTTTTCTTATTGTAAACCATATTAGCTTTGCTAATATCAGAATATCCAAGAAATATTCCAGGGTTAGTTTTGCTATCAAATGTTTTCAATTCAGATTTCCCATTATCATGAATGTAACACATACAACCAAAAGTTCAAAAATACTGTATCCTAGGCTTTCTATTGTTCCAGATGTCGTACGGTGTTTTCCCATGTCTGAGAGTTATAACCGATCTATTATGTGTGTAATCTGGTTGCATTTAGCATTGTACGAGCTGCTTCCTTTAACGATCTGTTTCGTCTCTCAACTACTCCATTTTGTTGAGGTGTTCTTGTAGCTGATGTTTGGTGAGTTATACCCATCTGGTTGCAATATCCCTCAATCTTCTGGTTTAGAAACTCTGTTCCTCGATCTGTTCTGATTGTCATAACAGAGGTTTCTTTTTGCTTGGTGATCTTGTTGAGAAAGTTTGGCAGCTTCTCCAATGTTTCTTTCTTCTTAAACAAAAAGATAACCCAAGTGAATCTTGAGTAATCTTCAATAATAACCAGAGTGTACTTTCTTCCATTTATACTTAATGGCTTAACTGGGCCAAATAAGTCTAAATGTAGTAATTCTAAGACTCTGGAGGATGAGTGAGCTGCTTTGCTATAAAGGATGACTTGGTCTGTTTTCCAGCTTGGCATGCTTCACAGATATGATCTTTGTCATATACTTGTTCTGGTAATCCTTCGACTAGCTTATCTCTTGCAATCTTATTGATTGACTTAAAATTGAGATGGTTAAATCATTTGTGCCATAACCATCTTGTCTCAGAGATTGTCTTAGTAACTAGACATGTCTCAATTTGGTTTGTCCATTGCACAATATACAATCTATCCTGCAGTTTCCCGGTAAGAAGAATTTCATCTCCTTCCTTATTTTTCACAAAACAATTGTTAGCATAAAAAATAATCTGATTTCAATTTGCACAAAATTGGCTAACAGAAAATAGATTATAACTAAGACTCTCAACATATGATACATTTGTGATGGTGGTCTTTCCAATCTTGGTATTACCATATCCTCTGGTATAACCTTTTGAGTTACAACCAAAGGTTACCTGTGGTCTTTCTTTTTCCACATAATCTGATAGAGAGTTCTTGTCACATGTCATATGCTTTGAACATCCTCTATCAATGATCCAGATAGTTCCTTTTGCTACTTGTCCTCTTCTTGCAGTTCTTTGATCATGCAATTATATATGCTTAGCTACCCTTTCAATGAGTGGGTGCTTGGTTAGTAGCAAATGTTCATTTACGAAACTAAATTAACTTAGTGTTAGGAACACATATGTAACAGGTAATCTGTCTTCCTGCATCATCTGTTCTTGATATGGCTTTGTAGACAGATGGATGGTTTCTCTCAACATTATCCCAGTTGATCTTCTTCTTCTTGGTTGATGATGTTTTAGTAGATGCCTTCTGCTTTTGATCTTTATCTGTCTTGACATAGTGAGCAGGTTGACCTTTCTTCTGATAATACCTCTTGTCTTCTTCTTCTTTCATCATCATCTTATGGGGTTGATTCTTCTTATTCTTTAGATCTTTGACTTGATCTGGTATATTTTTCCTTTCAGCCACGAACTTGGTTTCACTGGTTTTTCCAGTATATCCAAGCCCAATTGTTCCTCTTCTTTGCATGTCAATGATCATACCAGCTCGTTCTTAACTTTTGTTGATCTTGCTCATGTTCTCCATGGTCTTCTTCAGTTTTTCTTCAACTACATCCTTTCTGTTGACCATGTCCTTCAACTTTGAATTGAGTGAGTAGATCTCAACGTCCTTGGTTTTGATCTGTTCTCCCAGACCGTTGATTTGAGTAGAGAACTTGGTGTTTGCTTCACTCAAAAACTTTACTGTTTCATTCAACTTGTCATTCTGTTTTATGACTTCAGAGAATAACTTCTTTATACTTGTGTAGCTCTTAAACATCTCATTGATTTCTTCCTATGAGACTTCTGGGTCATCTTCATTTTCTGAGTCATAAACAGGTTTATTTGAAGACATAGAAACATGAGAGTTTACCTCGATCTGGTCGAGTGCATTTTCTAATCCCATGTAGCATTCATCCCAATATTCTTTTGTGTCTTGCGCATAGAATGCCTCATCGTTTTCTAAAGAACTATCAGATAGATGGCTCGAGCTGCTAGATTCTTCTTCAGCCAGCATTGCTTTGCGTTGAGCTTTAAAATTTTGATCTCCCTTAGCTCTTAGTTCTTCTCTCTAACTTTTTGTTAAGTCGGGACAGTCTGTTTTGAAGTGACCTGATCTGCCACATCCAAAGCAAGTATAGTCAATAGAATTAGATACTTTATCGTTACTCTTTGATTCACTTTTGCTATCAGATCGATCTAGTTCTCTATTCTTCTAATATCTACTCTTGTTATCTTTGTAGAATCTGCGGTATTTTCTCGATCTGACTTCCATTTTATCCATTCTCTTCGCGATCATTGCGAATTCCTTGAGCAGTTTGTCATAACCTCCTCCTTCTCATGTAGCATGTAAAACTGGTTCATCTTCTACGCACTTCGCTTTGGAGGTTATTTCTTTTTCTTTCATATAACTGCTCTCGCTCTTCTTGCTTGAAGTATGATCTGGTCCATGTATTCTTCTGATGTCACATTCATGTACAACCAGATGGTCAAACAATGCTTCAACAGATAGATCGTTGAAATTAGCACGTAGTGGTTGCATTGCTGAATATATCTCCCAACTTGGTGGTAACGCTTTGAGAATTTTGAGATTCTTCTCTCTCTGTGTGTATTTGTTCTTATTGAAAGTAGAAACTTCAAGTAACACTTCGATGAATCTGTTCTTCATCTGCTTAATAGTTTCTCCAGGCTTCATCTTGAACTCATCGAACTTGTTGCATGCAAGGGACAACTTGTTCTCGATCATAGCCTCAGAACCTAAGCTGAGTTCACGCAGTGCCTCCCACATCCTTTTGGCTGTATCTAGATCTTGGATCTTGGCCAGATGGACTCCTTTAACAGTGCTGGAGATGATCCCTTTTGCAAAGTAATCTAGATTTGCTTCACGTCGTTCTTCTGATGTATATGTTCTGGAATCCTTGAGCACGATCTCTTTGACTGCACCAGTTTCTGTAATGCGAGTCTTCTCTTCTTGTATGACTAAAGGTCCTTCCTCTATCACTTTCCACATCAGACAGTGATGAGCTTTTAGACACATCTTGATTCTGAAACTCCATTCTCTGTATCCTTGGATAGAGAATTCTTCACATGCCCTAATAACAGAAGATTCCATAATGACAGATAGAATGCACGTGAATGAAAAGGTTTTCCTAGATCTATTCAAGTTGACCACGCAGGTTTCAACCTTGTGAAACAGAAACAATGGTCCTATGAACCACTGCTCTGATACTACTTATTGGTCCCGAAAGAGCAAGGTTTGATGTATGGGGGGGGGGAATACACCAAATACAAACTTTTCAGTTTACTTGACTAATTGCTTAGAGAGTTTAAGCTTTCTGTAAGAAGATTGCTCAAATTTGACAAACCAGATCGATCACAATCTGTCCAGATTGATACTCTCTTGTGAAAAACACTTAGCAGAGATCAAGAGTGATCTTATTCTCTAACAGAGCGTTGTATACTCTGTATATAATATCATGTCAACCAGAACGAGTGGCACTCGGACAGATCATCTGCTGCTTGTATTCTGCTGTTGATCTGGTCCTCGAACAAATAAAAGACATAATGACTTTTATAGGATGTACTTTACATTTCAAGTCATTCTCAAAATCTGATCTAAAGATCACTTCTCTATCAGATTCACTTTATATGTTTGTGATGCGGTACAGTTAGAAACAGATCAAGACCTAGCAAACAGAATTAAAACTAAGTGTGTTTCGAGTGAACATCATTAAAACTAAATATAGCGGGGTTTCCAACACACATTGAATTTGGTATCATCCAAGTCGGTCCCTAAGACACCGATTGAAATGTGGACCGGGCGCCAGCCCAGTCTAAGACGTCTCAAGATGTGGGGTTGTCCAACACACGTGCTAGAAAAGGATACCGACATGTTGGCACCTCGTACTGACTTATGTTTATTCATGGGCTATCATAAAGAGAAAAAAGGGTGGGAGTTTTATAGTCTTAGAGATCGAAAGGTCGTGATTAGCACCCATGCTCGATTTCTAGATGAAGACTATGTGAACAACCACAAGGAAATGAGAACTGTTGGGAACCCTTCACAAAATTTAGTATTGATGATGTACTTTCGAAACACACTTAGATTTATTTCATGTTCTGTTTGCTAGACCTAGCTTGCTCAACATGTAACATATCACTATGAATCTGATAAAAGAGCAAGCATGTATTACATAGATCAGGTTAGTGGATGACCATGTTGTAAAGGACTCAAATACTTTTAAGTATTATGTCTTATAAAAAGTCATCTGGTTAGTTAGTCTTCTGGTTCTTCGAAGCAGACCAGCTCACCTGTAAGCAAGCAGATCACCTGATGAAGGTCACTCAATCTGGTCAAAAGAAGATTTCACCCAGTTATTAGCACTATCTTTTGGAGCAACTTTGGACCAGACCACCTTGTTGGAAAGTGAACCTGATCTCTGATCTGTTTGACCAGACCAACCTGGAAGAGTGAAGTTGTCCATTACAGAACACTAAGATGGAGACTTGGTTGAAAACCACATATACAAAATGTCATGTGGTATTTGACCTAGTCATATGATATTTATCTAAGTCATATGGTATACAAAACGTCATTCAAATGTACTCAGAGATAATCCTATTCTTATGCCACATCATCAGATCTCACGAAGATGGAAAGTAAATCAATCAAGAGATCAAGAAGGAAAGTGGATCAATTGGGGCACAAAACAAAGGGAAGAGATAAATCAACCATCTGCTTTCCATAATCAACAAAATTCAATCAACCTTTCCTACAAAGCAAGAGGATCAAATCAAGGATTCATATCTTTGATTGGCAATCAACATTTATCACACGCCAATCAATCCCCAACGGTCAGAATTTTAAAATTCTGCACCTATAAAATTTTCGAACAAACATCTGGAGGACAACTTACAATCTTACAAGCAAGCTGAAACTCTGCCATGAAATCTACTCTACCATTTGAAGTATTCTACGAGATGATTTCACAATCCAAATCGTGTTCAAGCCATTCTTGATCGAAATCACACCAAACTCGATTCAAGTATGTCTTATCGAGAAGAAGAAGGAAGATATCTTCGCTAGCTAGTAGTTTACTAGTGAATTAACGTGAAGGTACATTGTAGCAGATTTACCTGCAAGTTGTAAGGGACACGACCCTATTCGTGCAAAAGTTTCTTTCTAGTTTTGACTGGAACTGGTGGCTCGTTCTTAGCGAGTATAAGGAAGAGAGTATCATAAATAGTGGATATCCAATCTAGTTTTAATTGGACCGTGGACGTAGGGGGTTTCCCAAACCATGTAAAAATAATTGTGATCTTTACTTTATGCATTCTATTTTCAGTTGTTTTTTCACTAACTCAGTATTTGCATTCAAACGTGCATTCTTTTAATCAATCTCTTAATATATTTAGCTCAGTGCTTATCAAAGTTTTCTAATAAGAGAAACACACTAAATCCACCATTTTCCGCACACTATACTTTGCTAGATAACAAGATCACTCTTGCTATCTGCTCAGCGTAACTCACAAGAGAGAATCTGTCTGGACATATCACATAATGATCTGGTAGTGAATCTGGTCAGCAGTCTGATCTGTCATACATAGCAATCTCTTCTACGAGAAAGCTTAATCTCTCTAGTTAAATAGTCAAGTAAACTGAAAAGTTTGTATTTGGTGTATTCCCCCCCCCATACACAAAACCTTGCTCTTTCGGGACCAACGAGTGATATCAGAGCAGTGGTTCAAAAGACCATTGTTTCTGTTTCACAAGGTTGAAACATACGTGGCCAACTTGAATAGATCTAGGATAACCTATTTTCATTCACGTGCATACTATCTATCATTATGGAATCTTCTGTCATTAGAGCTTGCAAAGAATTCTCAATCCAAGGATACAAAGAATGGAGCTTTAGAATCAAGACTTGCTTGAAAGCTCATCACTGCCTGATGTGGAAAGTGATAAAAGAAGGTCCACTGGCGATCTATGAAGAGTAGACTCGAATCACTGAAACTTGAGTAGTCAAAGAGAACGTGCTCAAAGATCCCAGAACGTATACATCTGAAGAACGACGCGAAGCAAACCTGGATAACTTTGCTAAAGGAATCATTTCCAGCTTAGTCAAAGGAGTCCATCTAGCAAAAATTCAAGATCTGGACACAACTAAAGAAATGGGGGAGACACTGCATGAACTCATCCTTAGATCAGAAGCCATGATCGACAACAAGCTGTCGATGGCCTGCAACAAGTTCGATGATTTCAAGATGAGACTTAGAGAGACCATTGAACAAATGAAGAACACGTTCATTGAAATTATGCTAGAGGTATCTGCATTCAAGAAGGACAGGTATACCCAGAGAGAAAAAAATCTTAAGGTCATGAGAGCACTACCACCAAGCTGGGACTGTTTGATCATCTAGTTGTTCATGAATGTGACATGAAGAGAATCCATGGACCAAATCACTCATCCAACAAGAAGAGTGAAAGCAGTTCCAAGAAGGAAAAAGAGATTGCTTTCAAGGACAAGAGTGCAGCAGAAGAACCAATTGCAACTGTGGTAGCAGAAGAGAGTTCTTATGACAAACTCGTCAAAGAATTTGCTATGATCGAGAATAGAATGGACAAGATGGAGACCAGATCGAGGAAGTATCGTAGATTCTACAAAGAACAAGTACCAAAAGAGTAGAGATCACGATTGATCTGATAACAAAACTGAGGTAAGAAGTTCTAACAAATTTACTAGTTCTACTGACTATACTTGCTATGGTTGTGGCAGAACAGGTCACTTCAAGATAGATTGTCCCGACCTGTCCAAGAGTCATAGAGAAGAAATATGAGCAAAGAGAGATTGAAAACTTAAAGCTCAGCGCAAAGTTATGCTAGCAGAAGAAGACTCAAGCAGCACAAGTCATTTCTCAGAAAACTCATGAGAGAACGATGAAGCATTCTATGCACAT
This sequence comes from Leonotis leonurus, assembly GCA_026898415.1. Taxonomy (NCBI): domain Eukaryota; kingdom Viridiplantae; phylum Streptophyta; class Magnoliopsida; order Lamiales; family Lamiaceae; genus Leonotis; species Leonotis leonurus. The sequence goes on from JAPKLX010000232.1 coordinate 395,492, forward strand.
GATCAAAAAGATGATTGGGATGAATGCTACATGGGATTTGACGATGGACTTTATCAGAATGAGGTAAACTCACATGTTTCTATTTCATCTAACAAACCTGTATATGATTCTTGTAATGAAGATGAAGCTGAAGTCTCTTGGGATGAGATCAATGAGATGCTCAAGAGCTACAAGAGTTTGAAGAAACTGTGTCAAGATGTCATCAAGGAGAATGACAAACTAAATGAGGTAGTAAAGATGCTTAATGAAGCCAACACTAAGTTTTCTGCAAAGTGAATGATCTCGAAAGACAGATCAAGACAAAGGATGAAGAAATCTACTCACTCAATTCAAAGGTCAAAGACTTGATCACCATACAGAAAGTAGTAGAAGAAAAACTACAGAAGTCAATGGAGAACATGAGTAAAATCAACAAAAGCAGCAAACATGTTAGCATGATCTGTAAGATGCAGAACAAGACCAGATCAACTACTGGATTAAGTTACACTGGACAATCAGGTTCAACCAAGTTCGTAGTTGAAAGACAACAGATACCAAATCAAGTTATCAATCTGAAGAATATGAAGAATCAACCCCAGAAGATGATGATGAAGGAAGTAGGAGACAAACAGTATTACTAGATCAAAGGCAAACTTGCTCAGTATGTCAAAACAGATAGGAACCAGAACCAGAAGGCTCCTACCAAAAAGCCATCAACAAAGAAGAACAAGTTCAACATGGACAACATTGAAAGGAACCATCCATCTGTCTACAGAGCCATCTCGAGAACAGATGACTCAGGGTGTTGGGAACCCTTCACAAAATTTATTTTTTATAATGTTCTTTCGAAACACACTTAGAATTATTTATGTTTGTTAGGCCTTAACCTGTTCTACATGTAATAGATCACTATCTTATAAAGTGAATCTGATAGAGAACAAGTCCATAGACCAGGTTAGATGATGACTTAGAATATAAATGATTATATCCTATAGAAGTCATCTAGTTAGCGGTTGTTCTATTTAAAGAAACAGATCAACAGGAGCCTACAAACAAATAGATGATCTGATCGATGGCCACTCAATCTGGTTATGAAGAGATTAATCACTGTGATTGCAGCCATTGTTGGTCCTGAAAGAGCAAGGTTTGGTGTATTCCCCCCCCCCCCATACACCAAACCTTGCTCTTCCGGGACAAACACAGGGAGACAGATAACATGCTATATTTGTGTTCCTAACACTAAGTTGCTAAGTCTACTTAATTGCAGGATGGAAGAAATGCAAGAAGGAGTCAAGTAGTAAAAGGATCAATCTGGATCATTGATAGTGGATGCTCAAAGCATATGACTTGTGACAAGAACCTACTATCAGACTATGTAGAGAGACAAGGTCCACAGGTAACCTTTGGTTGTAACTTAAAAGGTTATACTAGAGGGTATGGAAATGTTAAAATTGGCAAGACCACTATTTCAAATGTCTCTTATGTTAAAGGTTTTAGTCATAATCTATTTTCTGTTAGTCAATTTTGTTCTAATGGTAATCAAATTATTTTTGATGTTAACAACTTTTTTGTGAAGAATCAAGAAGGAGATGAAATTGTTTTTACCGGGAAATTGCAAGACAGATTGTATATTGTGCAATGGACAAACAAGATCATGACATGCTTAGTCACCAAGACAATCTCTAGGACAAGCTGGTTATGACACAAATGACTTAGCCATCTGAATTTTAAGTCTATCAACAAGATTGCAAGAGAGAAGCTAGTCGAAGGGTTACCATATCAAGTATATTATAAAGATCATATCTGTGAAGCATGCCAAGCTGGGAAGCGGACCAAGTCATCATTTGCCAGCAAAGCAGCTCACTCATCTACCAGAATACAGGAACTATTTCATCTAGACTTATTTGGCCCAGTAACGCCATTAAGTATCAACGGTAGAAAGTTTACATTGGTCATTATTGATGATTATTCAAGATTTATGTGGTTATCTTTTTGTTTAAGAAAAATGAAATGTTGGAGTAGCTGCCAGATTTCTTCAACAAGATCAATCGACAAAAGGAGACCACTATTATGACTATGAGAACAGATCGTGGAACGGAGTTTCTAAACCAGAAGATCGAAGCATATTGCAATCAGATGGGTATAACTCATCAGACATCTGCCGCAAGAACACCTCAATAAAATGGAGTAGTTGAAAGGCAGAACATATCACTTAAAGAAGCAGCACGCACCATGCTCAATGAGACCAATCTTCCAAAGAAGTTTTGGGCAGAAGCCATATACACAGCGTGTGTTGGTGCCGAAAGAGCAAGGTTTGGTGTATGGCGGGGGGGGGGGGAATACACCAAATACAAACTTTTCAGTATACTTGACTAATTAATCAGAGAGATTAAGATTTCTCGAAGGGAGAGTGCTCAGATTGACAGACCAGATCGACGAGTGATCTGTCCAAGCAAGTTCTCTCTTGTGAGTTACACTAAGCAGATAGCAAGAGTGATCTTGTTATCTAACAGAGCATAGTGTGCGGAATATGGTGGACTTAGTCTGTTGCTCTTATTAGAAAGCCTTTGAAAATATTAACCAGATCGATTAAGATATTGATTAAAGATATGCAAGTTTGAGTGCAGGTGCAGGGTTAGTGAATAAACAACTGGAAAGGTAAAATACGTAAGGTAAAGCACACAGTTGTTTTTACGTGGTTCAGAAAACCCCCTACGTGCACGGTCCAATCAAAACTAGATTGGTTATCCACTACTAGGATACTCTCTTATTTATACTCGCTAAGAACAATCCACAAATTCCAATCACAACTAGAATGAAACTTATGCACGAATAAGGGTCGTGTCCCTTTACAACTTGCAGATAAATCTACTACAATATACCTTCACGTTAATCCACTAGAAAACTACTAGCTAGCGAAGCTATCTTCCTCCTTCCTCTCGATAAGAAAGACTTGAATCGAGTTTGGTGTGATTTCGATCACGAATAACTTTGAACACGATCTGGATTGTGAAATCTCCTCGTTGAATGCTTCAATAGTTGAGTTGATTTATTGGCAGAGTTTCAGCTTGTTTGCGTGATGATTCATATCTCTCTTCTAGATGTTGTTCCAAGCTTTTATAGGTGTAGAATTTTGAATCTAACCGTTGGGGTTAATTGACGTGAGATAAATGTTGATTGCCAATCCAGAGATATGAATCCCAGAATATCTTCTCATGCCTTGTAGAAATGGTTGACCGAATTTCTTATGATATGGAAAGCAGAGAGCTAATTGATCTCTTTCCTTTCTTCATGCTCCAATTGAATCTCCTTCCATTCTTGATCTCTGATTGATAATCTTTCCTTTTTTGTGAGATCTGATGACGTGGCAAGTAAGGTGGGATTTGTTCTAAGTACATCGGGTAACATATCGTATACCAGATGACTTAGGTGATATGCTTCAAGACAGGTCCACTCTTCAAAAATGATCTGGTTAACCAGATTAAGTTCAATTTGGTCTAGATGGTCTGGTCTAAAACTTGCTCCAAATAATGTTAACAATAGCTGGGTCAAGCTGCTTAAAGCCAGATTGAGTGACCTTCGAACATATCATCTGCTTGCTCCAGGTGTACTGATCTGCTTCCTCAAACAGAAGACTAACCAAATGACTTTTCTATATGATAGAACACTAAGAAGTATTTAAGTCCCTTACAATATAAGTCATCAGCTAACCTGGTCTAAGACTTTTTCTCTATCAAATCACTTTATAGTATAGTGATCTCGTACAAGTAAAACAAGTTGAATCTAGCAAACAGAATATAAATCTAAGTGTGTTTCGAAAGGACATCATCAAAACTAAATTTTATGAGGGGTTCCCAATAGTATGTTTCACACAGAACAGATCAGTTGTCACACACAGACATGGAAGGACTCCATATGAGATCATGAACAACATAAAACCCAGTATTAAGTATTTTCGTACTTTTGGCTGTACATGTTACATTCATAACAATGGAAAATCTCAATTGAAAACTTTTGATAGCAACCTAGAATATTCTTAGGATATTCAGATGTTAGCAAAGCTTGTCGAGTTTACAATTGGAAAACTCATGTTGAGGAGGTAACACCTCATATTGTTTTTGATGAATCTACTATTCTTGAATACAAGGAAACAGGTGAAGAACAAGTGTCACGCCCCGTCCTCCACCCTTGTGGCAAAGTCCGGGGGCGCGACTATAGAATAGATAAATAAAGATAAAGTGGAACCTTGAAATCATTGACTGAAACGAAAGGTAATTCGATAACTGAGTTCAGTGTAGACAAAGTGTAAATTTACATAATTGGCACATTCGCCAGAATCTACTAATGGAACCTCTTGCAGCGGAATAAGGATCAATATGAGTCTACGTGTATGAAGACACGTAGACACCCAAGACTTAAATAAAAGACCGACAAGCCCGTCATAGAATCTCCCTTCATCATGTCTCAACCTGCACATTTATAAATACATGCAGGGCTGAGTACAAACGTACTCAGTAGGCACATGCCGAAAATGCGTACATACATATATAATTGTCAATGCCGTAAGAGTGAAACGTAGGGATTTTGTCTTTAAAAGCACCTACGTTCACTAAATTCTCTTTGTGAAAGATCCTGAGTTCGACAGCTGTCTAAGTTCTTTAGTATTATACCATATATGTTCTTTATGTGTACCGAGAAGGTGGCCACCTTCTACGGACACCTGACCGGCCAACCCGATCGATGACTCACGGTCCTTTAACCGGCCAACCCGATCGATGACTTACGGTTACTTGTGTACACTAGTTCGAGTGGGGTTGCTTGCCCACTAGAACCCGAATTCGATTTCATAATTAGAACATTAACCAGATAGGCTTCATACAAAACATAAATCATTTCGGCATGACAATACTTCGAAACATATTTTCTCAATTTGAAATCCTTTCGAAACAACATAAATAGTATACGTGCACACATAATTTTCTTTGTAATAGAAAGCTTACTTGGATAGCTTCGGTTTGTACTTGCTTTGGTCTCGAAACGCGAGGTAGATCTCTCGTAAGAACCTTTAAAAATCTCGTATAAGTTAAAATGCCCTTAGTGCATTTGAAACATTTTAATCGTAAGATATATTATTCTCGGTTCTTGTTTCGACCCGTTAATTGAGATATTGATACCTCGGATCAATATTCTCTATAAGGTGTTGAATCCTTGATTCAATTATTCCGGTAATTGCCTTTAAGAGCAATAAGTGTATTAACACTTAATGAAATAATTAATTCTCGATAATAAATTATTCAAATAATATTATAAGTTCTAATTATTTAATCCTTTAAAACCTTAAAAATATTAATTCCTTAAATAAATCCTAAATAAAATTAGAGATATTATTTCTCTTAATTTAGAACCCAATTACTAAATAAATTGGATCTTCTTGATTTAATACTTAGGCTTTAATTGTTTGAATTATAAGCTCTAAATATTAATACTTGTTGGGAACCCTAAAGATTAGTGTTGATGATGGTCTTTCGAAACA